>JAPYZP010002972.1:0-12310 GCA_030522985.1 Torymus sinensis
AAGTATAAAATTTTGAAAATCCATTAAAGTGCAGTTTTTCCCCCCATTACAGAGGATTAAGTAACCTTTGCTAATCCATCCACATGGCCCGTAATAAACCAGACCGGCTGCAGCACCCCCGGCGGTCTTTTCATAGACTTTACCTATAATACCTGCCGACCCCGACCCCCCGGCTCGTATATATTCGCACAGCTGCATGAGCACCGCGCGTAATGCCTACGTACAGCCGTAACGGTGCATTGCGAATTTATGATCCCCGCGTTCAAAGGGGGGCCCATACCTCGAATGACAATGCGGGCGAGCGGCTTAAAATTAATTTTTCGGTATTATATATATATGCGCAGACATATGGCGACTACTAAACAATATCGTTTTTTGTTGCAGGCTGTGAGCTGTTTGTGCCACACGTGCAAGACGTACAAAGACCGGCTGCACTCGTGCCTGCACTGCATATTCTTCGGCTGCTACGGCAAAGGCCACATACAGGAGCATGCCAAGACGAAAAAGCACTTTCTCGGTAAGCAAAATCAATCCGTATCCTCCTAAACTTGATTATTAAAGTTAAATAAAAAATTACTATGTTAATAAATAATATTTGCAGCGGTCGACCTGTCCTACGGCAACATCCTGTGCTTCCAATGCGGCGACTACGTGTACGACCGCGAGCTGCTGACCGTCGCCAAGTCCCAATGGAGCGAGACGGCCAAGTCGCTGAGTCTCGGCGAGTTCTACAGGACGTGGGAGCCCTCGGTGAACGAGGTCGAGCTGCTCCGCAAGAACCCCCGCAGGCGGCGGGTCGTTGAGAACTCCACCATTGGTAAGTGTATAATATAATACATTATATCTCTGTGGTGTATCTCTATTGCAATAGTATTATTGCTAGATGGTTAATGGTGAGTCATTAAGAGGATTAGGGCACAGCAGCCTGCGTCAATGGGTTTCGAGGGGGAAGTAATTTTATCGTGCTAATGTAGGGCGGGATTTTCGTTTCTTCGTGTCTGGTTATATTTACGTGCTAGTGTCGATAGTTTATTATTAAAATATATATATACTTTAAGAAAGAAAAATTTTAAGACAATTTATTAAAAGATTTTAAACTTTCCAGTATGGGTATATAGTTCATGTAATTAAAGCAACTGCGAGGAGCATATTGGTCGTTGTATATGTGAACAAGTAGCGCCGTGAAATACAGGAAAAAGAGTGTGTAAACGGAGCGGCGAGAATGGGAACCCTTGGAGATTCCGAAAATACGTTGCGTATACGAAACTCACCTAATGTAATGATTAATTAGTAATTAATATTATGCGTAACAGAGAATATATAATTCAATACATATTGCCGTTACGATATCTTTTATTTTTTTAATAAAGCAAATTTTTTTTTTTTATTGTATACATTAGTAATTTTAATTTATTGGTAGTTTGTCAATTTCTCTAAAATAACAATTAGTATGCTAATAGATTCACATATTTCTCTAACAATAAACCCCTATTTCCATAATTACGCATCTGATCAATTAAATACATTCACATATACCAGATAACCCCTATATATATAATATACTAAAAAGTGTTTTCCTATCAACCAACAGGACTCCGCGGACTGATAAACCTTGGCAGCACGTGCTTCATGAACTGCATCGTGCAGGCGCTGATCCACACGCCTCTGCTGCGCGACTACTTCTTAGCCGACCGTCATCACTGCCCCCAGCCGAATCGTTGCCTCGTCTGCGAGGTGTCCAGCCTCTTCCAGGAGTTCTACTCGGGCAACAAGGCACCTCTGATTCTGCACAAACTCCTACACCTCATCTGGACGCACGCGCGTCACTTGGCCGGCTACGAGCAGCAGGACGCCCACGAGTTCTTCATCGCCACCCTGGACGTGCTGCACAGGCATTGCGAGCAGTACTCCCAGGCTGCGCCGCTCCTCGTCAAGGATAATCCGCATCATTGTAACTGCATCATCGATCAGATATTCACCGGAGGCCTCCAGAGCGACGTCGTCTGTCAGTCATGCAAGTATGTACTTTTTCCTCTTTTTAATATGCGCGTCGGACGTATCGATCAAGTGCAATGAAATTTTTAATAAGCTCTGTCTATTTTAAGCTTATATTGATTATTTTCATATTTAATGGGCTTACAGTTTCAAATAACGTCGAGATTGAAATTTCAATAGAGTTATTAATTCAGTAAGCAAGTCCGCTTGACCTAAATCTATACAGATCAGACAGCTTTTTGTCCAAACGAAAGATAAAAATAAAAACTAACGATATCGCTATGCATTTTTCAGTGGCGTCTCGACGACGATCGATCCTTTCTGGGACATTTCGCTGGACTTGGGCCCAACAGCAGGAAGCAGCGGTGGCGGTGATGGTTCGAGCGCGCCTACGTCTCTCCTCGACTGCCTGGAGCGATTCACACGAGCGGAGCACCTCGGCTCCTCGGCCAAGATAAAGTGCAGCAACTGCCAGACGTACCAGGAAAGTACGAAACAGCTGACGATGAAGCAGCTGCCCATCGTGGCGAGCTTCCATCTCAAGCGCTTTGAGCACTCGAGCATCCAGGATAAAAAGATCTCGACGTTCATCTCGTTCCCGGAACAGCTCGACATGACGCCGTTCATGTCGCACCGGAGAAACGGAAACAACAACAGCTCGCCTGATGGGTTGACTAGGAAGAACGGGGAAGACGCTGCCTTCAGTGACAACAGGTGTGTATTTGTGATTATTATGAGGCATTTTTTTGGTTTGTTTGGTGAAAATGAGGATGCTCATGGAGGTGTTTTTTTGGGTTGCAGGTACTCGCTGTTTGCTGTGATCAATCACGAGGGCTCACTGGAAACGGGCCACTACACAGCTTTCATTCGACAGCAGCGGGACCAGTGGTTCAAGTGCGACGATCATCTTATCACGAGGGCTAGATTGAAGGACGTCTTGAATAGCGAAGGGTAAGATTTTTTTTTTGCTTAATTATTTTATGTATAAAAAGCGATGAAAAATCTTCTAGATATTAATTGGTTTTGTTTCGTTTTCTGTTTCAGGTATTTACTGTTTTACCATAAGCAAATCCTAGAGTATGGTCGAAATAGCAAAGCGTGAAAAAGTCTGACACTTTGTGATTTATTATCCGACTAAATAACGATTCCACTTTTCAAGTAACTTAGCAATTAAGTTGGCCAACCGTCGAGAGAAAGAGACAGAAAGAGAGAGGTGGATTTCTTTCCGAGCGCGATGCAGGTGAATTTAAAGAAAAAAACGACGGCGTTGAACTGCTGATAAATTCTCAGGAACAGAGAAAAAGCCTGTAATTATTTTGTACAATCATGTTTGAAACTGTTTCACTATGTGCGCAATAAAGCGAGCGATTTATTGACAAAGACTTGCTGCAAATATACTTAGCGTATAGATTCTTTTCTAGCATAGACGGAAATGTCGCTGAAAATGCGAATTTCCCTATAGATTCACAGTGTGATGTGACGATTTGACTTTAGAAACTTTGATCTTAACTTTCTTTTCTTTTCTTTCGTTGATATTTTTGCCTCTATTTTGTATTGCCGTAGGAATGAAAAGGAAGAAAGAAATGATCAAGGATTTTGCCCTTACAGACTCAGAATTAAGAAAAAAAACTATGATTAATTTTAATAGTTAATGCGATGTTCTTTTTATAGTCAATTAACGTAATTCAACTATTTTGTACGTTGCCGATGAATATTTTTTGTAAACGAAATTAAATTACGTCGAAGCGCTTAAGCAGAATCAAATTTTGATTCTGCACACGTTACAATGATTGTCAAATTTAGGGATATACTCTGTCAGAGTATAGATTTAATTCACAATGATACATTTTGATTTTACTCATTTCGTAATGCGAGACGACATAAACTTGAGTATTTAAGCGTGGAATATCAATGTGCGTTTATTTATTTAATGTGTTCACAAAACGAAACATTGATTGTTAAATGAAAAAACCCCTCTTGTGAATTGACATGTAAGAGGGATGATGATCGATAAAACGGGTTAAAGAAAAAAACTACGCCGCTCTTGTAATATTTTGTATAAGGCTGTCAAGAGAACGTGCGAAAATAAAAAAAAATACCTATATTTAAACATAATGAGTTGGTTATTATTTATAACAAATTTTTTTACAAATCCTCTGTTGATTCCCTTATACCTTAGAATAAAATATTCTCTATTAAAATAAAAATTCATACAAGAACATTAAATTTTCTCATAGAAAATATCAACAATATTTAGAAAAAAATATTATTCATACGATCTCAGTTTACGTTTACGAATATATATGTATAACTCTATACCTGTACTTCCTTGAAATAATAATTATCTGCAATACCTGCTGAAGATAAAAATGTTTCATGACACCAATCAGCTGTTAGATAAACAGGTTATGTTGGGTACCGGTTGCATTTGAACCAGAGAATATAGAATATACTAGATTCTAATGTAGAGCGCGCTACGCGCGCAGAGGGCACTGTCTTTTGTATTAGCCAATGAAATTTTTTGATAACGCTCTGAAGTTGGTTCTAAAAAGCTTCAATTCGATAATAATCGCTATCTCCCTTTTATAATAGGATTATAATTATACTCATAGAAGGTCGGATCGGGCCATATTCTCTGTTTGAACGTCCAGTACGTTAAACGGCAATCGATCGATTAATAAAATTTATTCTCTGTTTGAACGTCCAGTACGTTATACGTAACGGCAATCGATTGAGTAATAAAATTGTATAAAAAATAATGTCTGTTATCAGGGACCTAATTGCACAGATAGAACAAGAAGATAACGTTCAACGTGAGAAAGATGAAAAAGATTTTGCCGAACAAGAACAACAATATCAGGAACTTAGAAAAAAAATTGAATTTTTCAAAGGTAATAATGAAAAGTTTACATATTAAGATACAATTTTATATTTTTACAAACCAGTAATTTTATCATAGAGGAAAATGAAAAACACACGAATAATATAATAAAAGGCTTGGACCATTTAGTAGATAATCAGCATACTATTGAAAAAGGTCTCGAACAAACAGAAAATCTTCCTGGTATACCAATACCACAGGGACAACATGGGTATGATACCATTTTTATAGTCAAATAAACTATATTTTGTCATTAATATATTACTTAAATTTTCTAGCACAATAATAGAGTTGTTTTCTAAAATGGCTGGATTCATGAACAACGTTGATATTATAAACATAGAAAATGCATCACCTGATGAAATACACCAGGAAGTAGTAAGTAGTTAATAGAATTTTTTTTTATTTCATTTTAGAAGTAAAACTTATGAATGAAAAACAATGATTTCATTTGAATTATAGGTTTCTACTGCTGATAGTGTGGCAAACGATTTAAAAGAATGTTGTAGTGAAGTCGCTGAAGCTCAATCTCTGTTGCATAATATAAAGATATTGGATAGTTTCATTAAACAAGATGATAACGTTAATGATGGTTATATTATTTTTATTTAAAGTTTTTAAATTGCATTTTTTATAGATAAATTGTAATTAAAATTAATTTTAAAATTCCTTGCAGGTGCTGGAATTCAGAATCTCGATAGTTCTTTTCTTGAAAATACTATTAAAGACTGATCTGAAGATTATCTTACATAGCTATAAGGAACTAATTTATTTTTTTATATAAATGTAATAGTCTGTTAAGAAAATAATTCTAAAAAGCCTACCTTTTTTATATTTGTACAAATTTTTTATATACTATAAATTAAACGTGATTAAAAATATAGATATTTATATATTATTTTTTTATTCAAACCACAATAATTTTCAGTGCAACATCCATTATTTTACCAAAAGTAATGTTTTGATTATTCTATAACAATCGTTATCAAATCTTTTATTTTCGAATTCATACAACACCGATAAGATACTCTATAGATCCCCTCCTTACTTATCACTGCACAAAACTCCATCGTTATATTATCACCAAATGCAGCAAGGCAGTAACATATATACCTATATATATTGCAATTCAGTCTTGAACTTGACTCGCAGCGTAATATAAGTGTACGCTTACTACTGTGTGTGCGTGTATCGCTCACTGTGTAGGTAAACAGAGCAAAAATGGATGCGTTGACGTTTGGCTCGCACAGGTAAACAAAGGATTGTTTAAAATCACTTAGCCCTTATCTTTGAAAACAATTATAAGCCGGCTGATCGAAAAACATTATCGTTTTTCCCGTTGCAGATTGGTACACATCGACCTCAAGGGGGCACCGCCGCGCGTCAGTTACTTCGAAAAGGTTTGTTTTGGCGCATAAATTAGTGCAAGTGAGCGTCGCCGCACTTTTCACCCGATTATTTCAAGTTTCATAACAATAACACGTACTTTCGTCTTGTTCGTTGCGAGAATCGGGCCGTGAGGAACTTAGATTTGTGTTTATCTCTTATTTTCATTATCTATTTCGCTGTAGGCAGCGCAGAGTACTTAAGTTCGATCCAAAATACTATGTAAATAATAACATATCTATAGCTCATATGGTGTATGCAAGCGATGATTCATCTGCGAGACGCTCTATAGTGACGACGTTTATAAACGTTTTTAAAATCTGAGAGGATACTTTATGGCTGAAGAAATCATTTTCTGTTTAGTTATTTCCTTTATTGCGAGCATGGGGTGCCACAGGGCTTTTGCTCGAGTGGGAGGATACCTTTCCGTACACGAGAGAGCTTTCACCCATCGGCAGCAATGGACCAAACAGTCTTTCCAGTGGATATACCACACAAGAAGCTCGTCAGATTTTACAAATGGCAGGAGATTCTGGATTGGCTGTTATGCCGCTCATCCAAACTTTTGGACATATGGAAGTCGGTATCTTTTCTTATAATAACACAGTACCATTAACTAGAATGATGACAGTAATAACAATTTTCAGTTTGTGTTAAAACACGATGAATGGCGATCTTTAAGGGAAGTTGTTCCCTTTCCCAGCTCCATGTGTCCTTCAAACCCAGGGTCACAACCTTTGGTAAAGTCATTGATAAGGCAAATTGTCACGTTTCACCCAGATATTCAATACTTGCATATAGGCGCAGATGAAGTATGGCACTTAGGACTCTGTCCTGTTTGTAGTAAACGAGCAAGTTCAAGTAAACATGGAAAAGCTTCCTTGTTCCTTGAACATGTCTTGGCTGTGGCTCAATTTGTTAAAGAGACCTACCCATATCTCAAAATCATTATATGGGATGATATGCTGAGATCTATAGACTTACAGGTTTTGAATGGTATCTTGATCATTTTAAATTTCTTCTAAAGAAACTAATGAAAAACTAATTATTTAATAAATTTTAATTTGTAGAACATTACATTGGGAAGTATGTTGAACCAATGATATGGCATTATAATGCAAGAGAAAACTTTGGATTACCTCCAGGTAAAATTTGAATTATCTTTGTGAAGATATTTTACTTCATAATTTCTTATAAAATGTATTCCATAGACTTGTGGGATAAGTATGGAGCAGTATTTCCAAATGTATGGGCTGCAACAGCTTTCAAAGGAGCTACTGGTTCCTGTCAACACATTCCTACCATTAGACACCATATAACTAATCATGAGCGATGGCTAGAGGAACTTAGTAGACATGTAACCAAAGTCAACGACTTTCGAGGGACTGTATTTACAGGATGGTCAAGGTCAGCATGGTTGACATTCACTTTTTATACTGTACAAAGTTGCTAACAAATATAAAAATTATTTTATATTTATTTGTTGGTTCAAGAATCATTTAGATAAATAACAGGATTTAAATAATTTTTAGGTATGACCATTATGCCACGCTGTGTGAACTTCTACCAACAGCGATTCCATCACTGGCAATTTGTTTAAAAGTTTGGCTACAAGGATACAATGAACAAACACACAATCAAGTAGCAAAAAATTTAGGATACATAGAGCATCCTCTACATGTAACACCACAACCAAGGCCCACTCCAATACCAAATAATTTGCAGTTTCCTGGCTGGCAGGTTGCTGTTGGGATTGAATGGTTTTTGAACTATAAAACTAAATTTCATGCAATTGTAAACAGTGAACAGTAAGAGCCATTATCATTTTTATCTTTCTCTAATGAAGTTTATACAATTTAAATACATAAAACTATTCCAAAATAGAATATTGACATGGATGAATCCCTGGCAAGTTGGCAATAATTACACAAATCCAATGCAATTAGAAAGTTTAGTGCCAGCATTCACAGAGTAAGATTTCACTTTATCTTTACAATGCTAATTTTACAAGAAAACAAATTAAAGAATAACGAAAACCTTTTTTCACACTCCCAGCATGTTATTAGAACTGTCAGCTCTCGAAAATTACATGCGTGTCCAATTGGACCTCGTATTCTTCACGACAATGTTAGAAGAGTGGGTCGGCACTAACGTGCAGCCGATGAAGGACAAGCTGATGAAGCTGAAACAGACGGCGGAGTCACAAATAAAGCTTAACAGCAGGACATAAACTGATTCTCTCAAGCATCAAATTGTAAATTAAACTATATAAATTATATATAATGTTAAACGCGGCGAAAACAGTCATAGAGAGGGAAGGCGTCACTATTACCTCCCTCTTCCATACAAAAGAAATGTTTTAGAGGCTTTACTGTGTCATACCTGTGTGAAATATATAGATTTTTTTTTTTAAATAATTGAACGTCTCCCCGTGTTCCCGCAGTCTAACCAAAACATATCTATATCACGTGCTTCGACGAACCCTCGCTACACATCTCGCGCAAGCCCATCGCCTCTCTCTCTCTCTTTACCATATACTCACCACATCTACTCAAGGACAATCTAAAAAAAAAATGTCACGAAAACGTCGACCGTTACCACAGCCATGACGCCAGGATGCTGAGGCGCGGCGGCGACGTCGACAACGACGAGACGGCGCGCAAGCTCGACCGTGAGTTCGAGGACATCCTCGCGCGGCTGAGGCCCTACGTGATCAACCTCGGGGCCCATCCCGCCGAGGCGCGATTCGCCCGGCTCTGGCTGGACAGATTGAACCGCGCCGAGGATCAGCGCAATCTCCGCAATGATTATCTGCTCGAGCTTTACAAGCAGCTGCGACCTGGTGACGATGCCGGGTTGAGGCCACCGTTCGATAAGCCGCCCGTCAGGGGCAGGCTTATTCCCATCTCCAAGGTTCAGCGGCTGGTACGGATCGATGTTGCGCGGTGCAGGTTGGGGTGACGGGAACACAACCTACAAGTTTTGTTTACTGATTTTTGAGAGATATGTGTTAGTCGGTCGTTTTATTTATTTATTTATTTTTTTTGTTATTATGTAACAAAAGTTTTCTAGGGAGCCGGAAGAAAGAAATGTTTTATTTTACTATATATATATATAAGTATTTTTAAGTATAAAGATCAATTTAGAAGTATAGATGCAGGCATATACTAAATTGTCATTGTAATTCGTCATACTTAATTGACAGGATAAATCATTATTATCGTATATTTGATAGATAATAATTAAACTCAGATAACTAACTTTTAATAGACAAAGATGTATCTTTTTAAGTCAATAAAATAATTTTCATAAATTTGATTATTTTTTATAATAAAAATAAAACTTTATCCAACAAATGTTAATCAACGCGTATATCACTATATAGTTATAACCAGTCGATTTACGCTCTATTATAATAAATTAGGTAAATACAATTTAAGAGTGATATCCACCCCAAAGCACCGCAGAAATAAATACATCACTTTCGCTATCATAAAAAAAAAGAAATTAATCCCCACCCCTTCAGGCGACGAGCACCTCGTGGAACGATCTGACGGAGACGACGAGCCTGTCGCCGCCGTGCTCGCAGAAGCGCGACAGCTGGCCCCGGCCGCCGCGCTCCAAGAGTCTGCGCCGTGACAGCGGGCGCAGTAGCCGCATACCCGCGCATCGTCGCGCCTACTTCGACGTACACTCGAGCAGCCCCCACCGCAGCGTGCCCTCGTCCCCTACGGTGCACTTTTGCGAGCACGATAGCAGGTTGTTTATTGCTGGCGAGGGCTGTGAAATTTTTTATAATAGGATTATAACAAATAATTATAAAGACTTTGTGTAAATATTATGGAGTCTTTATCTTGTATACTTGAATTAATTTACTTTGTTTTTTAGTGAAGATTTGAAGACTTTTATAAGTAAATTTTGAGTTGTTCAAGTTATTTTAAATATTCTTATTTCCATCAATGCCTTTTTTTATTACGTTACTAAACATGGAAAATCAGTTTGTCTTTATTTAGTCAAGCCAGTAATCCAGAGATTAGAGATTAATTGATTGTCAAGAGACTTCATACGAGAATCTGTTAAATTACAAAAAAAAATCTCGGTATCCATGAAGGGCTGACAGGAGCCAGCTGCGCACGTACAAGGACCGCATCGAGGCCCTGAGCGCGATAATCGAGGAGCTGGGCAAAGAGAACGACAGGCTGAAGCAGAAGCTCGCTTACTACCATCACCAGGGCACGGCGGGCTCGAGCGAGGTGCCCCACCTGCGCGCTCGCGTCAAGCACCTCCTCGGCGAGATCGCAAGCTTGAAGAAGCGGCTCGCCGAGGTCCACGAGCTGAAGGCGGTGCTCGAGAAGACCCACCGGGAGATCGTCGACGAGTACAAGAACAAGATGAAAGAGCAGTTCGCCAAGCTGAAGGAGAAGCTGCAGAAGGCCTGGTCGGAGAACGGGGAGTTGAACAGCAAGATCGCCGCGTTCGAGGAGAAGATGCGCGAATTGGATCGTGAGAAGGTATATCAAAAGTTTGCCTATACTTATAGATTTTGGTATACGATGTGGGCTGGTTCGGTAGGAGTCCGCGAGTTCGAACGAGAAGAGCTGGACGCAGAAGCTGGAGAGCATGAAGTCGGAGCACGAGAAAGCGCTGCGGGAGAAGGACGCGGAGATACGCACGAAGGACAAGCTCGTGCAGCAGAGGGAATCCGAGCTCAGCCAGAAACTCGGCGAGATCGACTCGATGAACGAGAGGATGCAGGAGCTCCAGCAACTCGTCGACGAGAAATCGCAAGAAGTAAATACATATTATGATATCCTACGGATCGAGGAAAGGAAAATGGCGTGACTTATTATAATTATGGATATGGATTGTTTCATAGGACACTAGATTTCAATCGCTGATCCTGGATCAGTACAACAGCATAAAGGACGAGCTGTCGCGGGTGCGGGGTAACTTCGAGGCGGCGTCCCAGCAGAAGGCTGACCTCAAGCGCGAGGTGACGAGAAACGTGGGCAAGCTCGAGACCTACACTACTAGAATGCGCCAAGAGTACGAGAAGAAAATTAATCTCATTAACAAAGTATTTCTAAGGATTATAAATTATAATCTACGATATGGATGAACAAGTATAGATATAATGAATCTTTCAAAGTAAAAATATACTTTTTCATCCGTGTATTTTGTTACCCTATACGCACCGTGCGTCTATACACGTCCATGAGAGAGAATGGTGTTTTGGTGTCCTTTGAGGTAAGCTCGTTTCGATCGTAGGAGAAAGAGAGAGCGGTAAACAAGCTGAAACGCATGATGCAGTGGAACAATCGCCCCGAGAGTCCCACGTTTTCCGAGGAGATGGGCGCCGGTATTGCAAGCTCGAGCGTAGAGATGAAGTACGGCGTGCTGCTGCGACGATTCGAGCGCGCGGCCGAGTACGAGCGCGATAAGATTTACGAGGTGCGTTGAGAGGTGAAAAACGTGTATAACCTAATGGAAGTGGGTTTATATAAATTATATGAGGATTTTTGGGTTTCCAGAAGCTGTCCTTTTTGGATGATTATTTGGGAAAGATTGGGAGTGGCTGAGAGATAAAACGATTGTAATACTTGACTTTGTTTGGATGAAATATATATTATACTTTTTAAATATAAACGAGAGTGTGTTTTTTATTATTGGCATAAGTATGTTGTGTGTTCGAATTGAACAAGCGAGAGAGCTTTTCGCGCCGAGATGCACGTGGCGCACGCGTCGGAGAGGTGGTGCTGTTTGTTTACGTTGTTACTACGACCCGAGTCGGGGTCTGAGAGCAGAAAGGCGCTTCTGCAATTGATCGTGTGGTTCGTTGTTCGATTAAGCGCTAAAGCGCAAGGAAATGCGGGAACTTTTCAATAAAAACTCAAACTCGAGAGAATTTAAACAACTCCTGGAATCAGAGATAGTAAACATTTCCTAGAAAAAAGAAGAGCGTTTCCCTGAGCGAGTTTTATCCTATCTAAATTCCTAATTTTATTATATTAATTATTATTAATTCGAATCGCGAGCTATTAATTATTT
>JAPYZP010002973.1:0-15610 GCA_030522985.1 Torymus sinensis
GGCCTATGATGAATGTAGTAAATCAAGCAAGGATTTTCAAAGTAATTTATCTACAAATGATAAAGTCGATTCCAGTATTGCATTTAACGATGAAAACTTGAGTCATGAAGGTAAACAATAATAAATTTTACAAAGTTAATTGATATCGATTATTCGTTCAATTTTACATTTATAAAAAAATATTTATAGATTCACATAATCTACATAAAAAACGGAGAGGGAGACCGCGTAATTCAAAAAAATTAATTCCAGATTTATTAAGTATAGAAAAGCAAAACCAAATAGAAAAGCCTGGTACTCCGTCAATTTTGTATCAACTTTATACATAAACTTTACTTAAAATGGCATATATAATTTTTATTTTAATTACAGATAATAAGGAAGAGTCCTTGGATTTAAATAATACCAATAATTTATTGGATTCTGATAATTCACATAAAACTATTGAAGTAAATAGTCCATTGAATTGTAATAATTTGGAGATGGTAAATCAAACAAGGATTTTCAAAGTAATGTATCTACAAATGATAAAGTCGATTCCAGTGTTGCATGCAACAATGAAATTTTAATTCAGGAAGGTAATAAAATTCAATTTGTACAGTAAAATATATATTAGTACCTAGTATTATTTTAATTTCATAATGATAAATATTTACTAATTTATATAAAGTATACAAAAAACGGAGAGGGAGACCACCTACCTTGAAAAAAGAAAAGACAGTTTTATTGGGAACAGAAGAGCAAGGCCATATAGAAGAGCCTGGTACAATATTAATTATCATCAATATTATACATTTGCTTTTCTTCAAATAATATATATCGTTTTTATTTTAATTCCAGATAATAAGAAAGAGTCATTGAACATGAAAAGTACTAATAATTTATTGAGTTCTAATAATTTAGAAATTACTACAAATGAAACTGATGATTCAAGCAAAGCTTTACATTATAATATACCTGAAGAAAGCAAAATAGATTCTGATATTGTATGTAAAAGTGAAAGTATAAGTCATGAAGGTAAACAGATTTTTTAGTAATTGAATTGCATCTATTATTATTTAAACTATCTAATCAAACTATTTACAGAACCACAAGGTGTACATAAAAAACGGAGAGGAAGACCGCCTAGCGTGAAAAAGTTAAAGCAAACTTTATTAAGTACAGACAGGCTACCTATAGATAATCCTGGTACAAAATAAATTTTGAGATACACTATACACAAATCTTTTAAAACGATATTTATAATGTTTATTTTAGTTACAGATAACAACGAAGAGCTCTTGGGTTTGAATAGTGCTAAAAAATCTGATAATTTAGAAATGACTGTTGATGAAGCTGACAAATCAAGTCGTGATTTATATAATAATTCATCTATACAAGAGCAAATCGATTCCAGTATTGCATATAATAACGAAAACTTAAATTATGATGGTAAGAACATTTATATTATACTCATTGTATTTATTATTATTTTGATGTTACATTGATAAATATTTATAGATTCTAATAGTTCTAACAGCAGACGAAAAAGTAGATCATCTAGTTTAGAAAAGTCATGTCCAATTATATTAAGTGAAAAAAAGCAAAGTCTCATAGAGAAATCAGGTAACATCAATTTTCAGATTTCTTATACACATTTCTTTTTCAAACTCTTCTTTGAACACAATTCATCATTTTAATTTTAATTACAGATACCAAAGAAGAATCTTTGGATTTTAATAGTACAAGTAATCTGTTGAATTTGGACAATATAGAACTGACTGTAGATGAAGCTTGTAAATCAGGTAAAGATTTCTTTAATAATTTTTCTGAAGTAAAGAAAATCAATTATAAGATTGCATGTAACGATGAAAATATAAGTCAAGAAGCTAAACAAATTCTTTTATAAACTAACTTACACGTGTTATTCTTCCAATTTTAAATACCAAAATATTTATAGATTTAGATACTGCGCATAAAAGAGGAAACAGTAGGTCCCTTAGTTCGGGAAATCTATGTCCAGTATTATTAAATACAGAAAAACAAAGTCCCATAGAAAAGCTTGGTATAATATAAATTTTCTTTTATTTTATACGAAACCCTTATTTAAGATAGAATATAAATTATTTTTACTTTATTTATAGATAATGATGGAGGACTCTTAAATTTAAATAGTGCTAATAATTTATTGAATTCAGATAATTTTGAAAAGATCAGTGATGATTGTGATAAATCAAGTAAAAATGTTCACAATAATTTACCTAGAGAAGAGAAAATTGATTCCAATACTACATGCAACAATGAAATGTTAAGTAATGAAGGTAATGAAATAAATTTTTTTTGGGTAAAATGTATATCAGTACCTACTATCATTCCAATGTTACCTTAAAAATTATTTTCAGATTCACATAATACACGCAAAAAACGAAGGGGTAGACCATCTAGATTAAGAAAGTCGAATTCAGTTTTATTAAGTAGAGACAAGCTAAATCCCATAGAAAAGCCTGGTAATATAAACATTTAATACTTTTATAGATGACCCTTATTTGAAACACAATTCATTATTTTCATTATAATTACAGATAACAAGGAAGAATCCTTGAACTTTAATAGTACCAGTAAACTGTTGAATTCAGACAATATAGAAATGGCTGTAGATGAAACTGGTAAATCAGACAAAGATTTACGTGACAATACACCTGGAGAAAGTAAAATCTCCTTCGATGTTTCTACTGCATCTGACCATGTAAATACAAGTTATGAAGGTAAACAAAATTTTTTTATGAAGTAAAATTTGCTCCTATTATTACTCAAACTATAATTTATAAAATATTTACAGAACCACAAAATGCACCTAAGAAAAGGAGAGGAAGACCACCTAGCACGAAAAAGTTAAAGCGAGCTTTATTAAGCACAGATAGACAACCTGTAGATAATCCTGGTACAAAATCTATTTTGAGATACACTACACAAATTTCTTATAACGACAATTTTTAATATTTATTTTAATTACAGATAACATGGAAGAACTCTTAGGTTTTAATAGTGTTAACAATCCCTTAAGTTCTGATAATTTAGAGAGTCCCATAGAGAAATCAGGTAACATAAATTTTCAGATTTCTCAAACACAATTCATAATTGAAACACAATTAATAATTTTTATTTTAATTACAGTTAAAAAAGAAGAATCTTTGGATTTTAATAGTACAAGTAATCTGTTGAATTCGGATAACATAGAACTGACTGTAGATGAAGCTTGTAAATCAGGTAAAGATTTCTTTAATAATTTTTCTGAAGTAAAGAAAATCAATTATAAGATTGCATTTAAGGCCATGTGAAACCGTGAATTTCAATATTTTTTAAATCAATATTCAAGCGTCTATTCAGAAAAAGACGGTTGTCAAGCGCTCCGTAAACGTAAACATATACTAAGAATTAAAACTATACTCAAAATTTTTTGGATTTTATTGGTATTTTCGTGAGATGTACTCATTTGAAAAATAACGTCGGTACTAACATCCTCTTAACGATGAAAATATAAGTCAAGAAGCTAAACAAATTCTTTTATAAAGTAGCTTACACATGTTATTTTTGTAATTTTAAATACCAAAATATTTATAGATTTAGATACTGTGCATAAAAGAGCAAAAAGTAGGTCACCTAGTTCGGAAAATCTATATCCAGTATTATCAATTACAGAAAAACAGAGTCCCATAGAAAAGCTTGGTATACTATCAATTTTCTTTTATTTTATACGAAACCCTTATTTAAGTTAGAATATATTATTATTACTTTATTTACAGATAATGAGGGAGGACCCTCAAATTTAAATATCACTGATGAATGTAATGAATCAAGCAAGAATGTTCACACTAATTTACCTAGAGAAAACGAAATTGATTCCAATACTACAAGTAACAACGAAATATTAAATAATGAAGGTAATAAAATAAAAATTGTTTAGGATAAAATGTATTTCAGTACCTACTGTAACTCAAAAATTACCTTAAAAATTATTTGCAGATTCACATAGTACACGCAAAAGACCGAGAGGTAGACCACCTAGTTTAAGAAAGTTGAATCCAGGTTTGTTAAGACCAGAAACTCAACATTCCATAAAAAGTCCTGGTAAGATAAAAGTTTTTAGTAATTTTATATACAGCACTTATTTAAAACCATACACATCATTTTTTTTAATTGTAGATAACAAGGTAGAATCCTTAGAATTAAATATTTCCACGAAAAGACGAGGTCGCAGACGTTTAAACACAGAAGTATCGAATTTTAATCCTCCCAGTGAAAACACAATAGAAGGTAAACTAATGTTTCTTTTCGTTTAAATAATTTAATTTTTATATTCAAAATGTTATTACTTTAATATTTTATGTAATATACTTTAGTAGCAACTACTAAGAACGATTCTCATGAAAAGACCTCAACTTTAGAATGTGAACTACCAAAACGTAGAACAAGACGTTCAAAATTAATAGATTATTCTTCTGGTAATAAACTTAATGGGAATGCTACTAGTAATGGTATGTATAATTATCAAATAATGAAGACAATTAGATTTATTAATATGAAATAATTTATCATACCAAAGTAGTTGAAGATTGTGCACATTTAAATAATAATAATGTTTATATGTTATGTTATAACTTTAGATATCGATATAAACGTTTCTACTTCAGTTCGTCTAAGGAAAAGGGAAAGAAATACAAGTACTGCCTCCAATGAACTAGATGCTGTAAAATTACATGATGAAGGACATTTAGATACTGAAGAAAGATTGAGCGATGAAGATGATAGTGACAATGACGATGATACAAATGTACCGACCAAAACACGTTCTAGAAAGCGAAAATGTCATTTTAACATTTACCAGGAAAGAAAAAGAGGGAGGCCAAAAGGTACTCCAGGTAAAGGAAAATGCGATGATGACTATTTACCGCATCATGTACAACATCGTCGATCATCTAAAAAAGCAAATACTAAGTTGAATACATCTGCTGAACGAACTGTAAGCTAACTTTTAATAATTTAAAAAACCTGTAATATTTTATTCGTACAAACTTGTATTCAATTGATTTTCAGGCAAAGAAAATTATTTCCTGTGGAAAATGTAAAAAGGAAATGACGAAAAGTCAGTGGTCTTATCATAATTTGTCTACTCATAATGACTTAGGTTGGATTGAGGGCACTCCAAAACCAGTGAGAATCATTTTTATTTCAATTGTATAATGTACTATGTTATTTTTAAAAACATTTATATTCTTACAGAATTACGAAAATGATGAAAGATTACTTAAACGGTTATTATTCATAACTATTAAAAAAAGAAGAGGTAGTCTTATTTGTGAAACTTGTAACTCCTTAAAACGAAGTGTTTTAGGATTTCTTTCGCATATGACATTTTGTGGAAAAGATGAGAACGTAAGTATTTTGTAAAGATTTTATTTTAAAGTACATATAAGACAATAAGTTTTCTACTATTTATGTTTCTTTTAATTAAAATGTTAGCAACAGTAACAGTAGCAACCTCACTCGTTAACGTTTGCTCGGTTTGATGCTTCTTAAAAGATGCGCCTGTACAGGCAAAATTAATATATAATGTTTTTTATAAATTGATAACAATTTTCAGGAAAAGCAAGCTTTAATGGTTACTTGCCCTGTCTGCAAAGTAGTAACAAAGCCTTCATCATTAGAATATCATGAGCGATTGCATAAAGCACAAGCAGAAGAGAAGAAAAAATTGGCTTTGCTGGAAGCAGAAGATTCAGGACTGAAAACCAAGAGAAAAGCTGCTGAAAAGTATGAAACAGTCCTTATTTTCATTTTTCATAAAAACAAAATAATACAGTATTAGAGACGTAAAGTGGAAGTACATAAAAAACCTATTTTTAAATATATTTTTTTAGAGCTGTCACCAAAATATCGGAATACACTGCGTTAGTTAAGGATGATAAGGTCATTGTTCCATCAGACAAAAAGTCAAAGCCAGATATCGTTCTCATTGTAAGATATTATTAATGATCATTGAAATAATTTTAGAACTTACGATTTTCTAATTAATGTATTTTACAGAAAAAATTAATACAGAAACCACAACTCACAAAGAGAATTCCAAATACCGTAATAAGCAAATGGAAGAAAGATCTAGACCTTGGAAAAAAGCCAATGTGTAGTCAAGTAGGATGTCATTTTGTGTGTGAATCACTTGATGAAATAAAATTACATTATTCAACATGTAACTTTACACCTCAAGAGGTATTGTATGAAATAATTTAAAAATTTTAAATACAACCTTTATTGTTAAATATTTATTTTTAAATATATAAAACAATTTATTTTGGTATATGTATTGCAGAATTTCGTTTGCAAAATCTGTCACTTTAAATCGTCGTCTGAAGATGAAATTTTAAATCATGCAATACAGAAGCATTCAGCAGAAGATGATGTCGATGTCAATCTTTCAATGTCTGATATTGAATCTTCAAATAGTGACAATAATAGTGACGTAGAAATTACTACCGATAAAAATAAAGGTTTAATAAAAAGATTTTTCTTTAGAGAAAGATCTGAATATGGTATGTTATCTTTCAATCCCATTATACAACTATAATCATCAAAAATCCTTAAATGGAAGATATTAACAGTAAATAATATTTTTTAGCACATAAAATGTTCAGATTTCTATTTAGAGATGGCGCATGTCACACCAAGTATAATCGAACTTTTTCTCCTGCCTTTCAATGGACTTTAGAATTGTATGAATTATTTTATTACATTTTATTGATAACTGTAACAGTTTATTAAAAATACTATTTTTCATTGCAGTGAACAAAAAAATTATAAATTTGATTTATTTAAAGAGTACATACCTAACGCTTTTGAGTTGTTAAGTGGTCAAGAGTCTAAAATGTATCTTCCCGAACTTGATCAATCCATGATGATGAAAACAATAAAAGTTGGTCATAGGGATTCACGAGAATCCGTATGGAAGAAATGGGAAAGATTTGAAGGTCAATGTGTTCTTGGTAAAGGAATATTTATATTTTTAGACAAATATATATTTATCAAAAAGTACATTATATTTTAATATATTATATTTGCAGAGAATCCAACATTTTTCGTTGGAGGTCCTGTTTGGGCATTAGCGTGGTTACCCATACCAAGCACACTAGCATTTTCTGAAACTGTATCGCAATTCATTGCTATTAGTACTCACTCAACTATGGATGCGCAATTTTCTGCCGGAAGCGTTTATTCTGGAAAGAACATAATTCAAATATGGAACTTAGGCGATTTGAATCATAAGTGAGTTTTTAAATATATCACGGAAATTTTCAATACAATTTACGTGAGAAACTTTTTTAAATTAAAAATTTTTCCAGGGTTGGCGCAAAAAACAGTCCAGCATTAGCTTACGCGATAGCACATGATGGAGGTACAGCTTGGTGTCTCGAATGGTGTCCATCCGGATGTTATCAATCCGACGACGTATTGCCTCAAGAAAGCAAAAAAGATAATTCAAAACGAATGGGTCTACTAGCTGCTGCTTGTTCGGATGGTTGCGTTCGAGTTTATTCTCTCGTTTTCCCAGAAGATCTACCGTCTTCTCAGGAAAATTACAAAATTGACGAAGACTGCAATACTACGTAAGTGACATTCATAATATCTTATGACCAAATATTTGCTACTTGAAATTTCAAATTAAATTTCTTTTTGGCACTCCATGAAGTAAAGTGTTACTTTTATGCACGTCTAGGTTTGCAAGCGTGCATTAAAACAGCACTTTACGCACGTTGTGTCAAAATAATATATTATGCAATAAGGGCGTAAAATGCTATTTTGCGGGCTAAGCCAGACACTCGTGCGCGGCAATCACACGAGTAAGTAAATCGTACGCCCGAGTCGCATGCGATATTTTGTCAAACACTGTGCGTAAAAATAAGATTTTACATCCGATTTGAGGGCTCGTAAATGCTGCTTTATGTAAACTTGAAAAAATCATTTTTCAGCTGGGGCGTTGAATCTTGCGCTGTGGGGAACGATCGCGTAGCAAGAGAGTCGGCGAAGCGTGAAATTCTACGCCCCAGTTGCAAAAACATGATTTTTTTGAAGTGAACTTACTATCAGCCATTTTTTGCACTCAAACGAATGTGTAAAATCGCGTTTTACGCAGTGTTACAAAAACTAATATTCGATACAGGTGATTAAAATGATTTTTGCACAAGTATGAGTTTTTCGCCCGAACGAAACGAGTAGTTTCGAAAAGTACTATTCTGATATTTGAAAAAACAAGATATTTACCTTGTATATTCTTATGTAGATACTTGATTAGGTTTTTTCAAAGAAAAAACAAGATATTTACCTTGTATATTCTTATGTAGATACTTGATTAGGTTTTTTCAAAGAATAAATACAAAATATCTTGTAATTTTTTTGTAAAATTTAAAGTTTACAAAAAATAATTTTATTCATGTGAATTAATTTATTGTCAATTAATTTATGTGAATTAATTCACATTCTACGTATAAAATATGTTCAAACATTTTCTTTTATATTTTTTCTTACTAATTTTAGTTAGCAGCAAAATACATAACTATAATTCTTTTTTTCAGATATCCAATCTACAAAACTGAACCAGCTTTAATATTAGTTGTAAATAGAAAAATTTATGAAAATAAACAGCAAACGTGGCAAGTTACAAAATTGTCCTGGACAAAAGAGAACAATCATAAGTAATAATAAAATCTTAATTACAATATAAAATCTACGAAATTTTTTTGTTCTGAAAATAATTTAATGTCTACTGTGTATATTATTTTTAGTGTTATAGTTGCTGGTTTTTCTAATGGATATGTCGCTCTGTGGGATTTATCGACAAAATCACCATTATTAAGATCTAAGAAGGGTAATACGGTCTTTCTGAATCCGTATAGACATTTTCTTGCGCATCACCATGTTGTAACAAGTAAGCACGATTTATCTAGTACACATCAGTCAATATTTATGATAAAGTTCTGGTTCGTTTTATTATTAATAATAAAAAATAATTTTATTTTTAGTGGTGTACATCATACCTCAAGATAAGAAAAGATTTTTAGCAACTGCAAGTTTGGATAGGTATTACAAATTTTGGGACTTAGAAGATACGAATAGCCCCAGAAACATATCTAAAAAAAGTTATGTCACGGATGGAACTTTTCTGAATCATTGGTGTTGCTCACTTATTACTTATGACGATGCATTAAGGTAAACAGAAAACCCTATTGTGCGGTATCTATTCTATTTTATATGGTCGAATAAAGTAAGGCACTATGTTTATTTATCTAAATATTTTTTATATATTTCAGTATGAATCACAATTATACGTATTGTCAACCGCTCCGAGAGTATACGTACAAATACTATAATATACTTCCAACGAATTCCACAAGCTACGTACGTATTGACAAATATTAAATCATTTTGGAAAGAGTAAATAAATAAAGACTAACAGACTTTTTCCTTTTTTCTCAGACAATTGATACATCTGATTTCGGGAATAGCATTGCAAACGGTACTCTTGCTGGCGAAATACTTGCAATGTTCCCTCAGCAACTGATATACATTCGAGATATGGATAAAACGGTACCTCGTAAACGATACATTAGTGTAAGAACTTTCTCTTAACAATCAATGTATTCATATATTATTTCATATATAAAGTTCCTAACAAACAACTTTTATGCAGATGATATCTTCGTTGGAAGTCGTCGATTTCGATACAACATCGAAGGACGGCGAGTTATTAAAGACTGACAAAGATGAATTGAAAAATGAGAAAATTTTTATGCCGTCAACGTATAACGAATCAAAAGATCGTTTCGGAATAAAATTCTTGGACAAAATGAATGTACGTATTTACAATAATCTTGTATAAAACACAAATGTAAAAGAAGACTTATCAATATATTGTTTTACAGTTCTTCCGCGAAGACAACTTTACAGCAAATCCTAAAGGTTGTAGAAAAACTCTCACTTGCGACATGATGCAAGGAGTTCCTCTAGAGCAATACCCCTTCATGTCCGCGAATCGAGTACGTAAAACCATTTTTCGCAAGATCCTATCTGTAAGATACAAAGTTTTCAATGAGCTTTAATTGTAATTTTCCAGGTATCATGGAACCCGAATGCATGGAGTTTCTTGTGGCTTGCCGCCGGCTATCAAAACGGTTTCGTCCGACTTACATCCTTCAAATCGCTAGCTTCGACGGTGGAATGGAGCAAGCTGCTAGCATCGCACATAGAGACACTAAAATCTGAAAATTCAACGGTCACTTCGTAATAGCGATCGCAAACAAAGTTTCCTTTAAAAAGAAAAAAAAAATTAAGTGTACAGTGTAACGACGTTCTGGAATTAAGTGAATCGTTTTATCTTCCTCTAATTTTTACAAAACTGTACATAACGATTACCTTATGTATACTTAATTATTTATTTTATTCGTTATTAGCATTTGACATTAGGATATAGGATGTAAAACTTTTGTACTACGTGACTGTAAAAATGTAAAAAGTGTAATTTAAAAGCCAAAGCAATCTTCATAATCTCGATAATAACGCATAAGCATAATATATTGTATCGCGCGAAATCGGTAACACACACGTGCGCATAAGCGAGAGGCGGGCCTTAAGCTACACATTTAGCCTATGTATAGTGTAGTATGTCTATAGTACATACATATAGGACCGGCGAGGAACAAATGTGATGAGAGGGGATGGAGAGAGCAGATGGAGAACCTCTTCTCGTATTTCCTCTATACTCGAGAAATATACGAAAAGGCGCTCCAACTGTACATCAGTGACGAGTTCGGGCTCCGAGATTGGTATACTGCGAGGCGGTTATCGTCATCGGATCGCGCTGCGGCGCTTCGTTCATATATACATACAACATCCTGAACAGTTTCTATCGTTTCCTTCCAGCGGAAGCTGCTTTATCTTTATATATACGTATTATTCGTTGCCCTGTCAGGCGTTTGAGAGCACACGCGATCGAGGAGCGCTCTTCTGTCATTAATAATTTTTGTTCGTCTCACATGAGGATATAAGGTATTTTTACGAAAGAGTTTTATAACTGATTTTGTAACTTCATCATAATATTCGAGTGACGTTTTGTCAGTTTGACAATGTTATTAATAAACAACTTATATATCAAATTGGAGTTTTTATTTGAAAAAATATAAAAGTAAAAAAAAAAGTCTTTCTTCTGTTAAGATGATGATTTTTAATCCTATGAAATGGAAGACCAGAACTCTGGCCTACGTTGGGCTGGGTTTATTTGGATTTTATCTTCTGTTTATTTACAAATGGACCCATCATTTGCTTTACGAAGCGACGGTAAAGAATTCCAAGCCCGAACACGTTTGGGAATTCGTAGCTGATTTTAGCAATATGATGAAACTGAATCCAACAATGTAAGTTTTTAACATTTTAAATTGATTTTCTTTTTATAAATGTACTATTAAATATTTTTAGTTATAACAAAAACATTCAATTTTTTTATTATATTTATTGTCATGATAATAACTTAATCAAGACTAAACAAATTTTTTAAAACCTACTTGATACTTGATTTCTACCGCGATGAAAACTTTCATCGTGATTTATACTTGGTTTATACTTTGAAACATAATGATAACAGTAGGAATAGGATCAAATAGAATTCCGTCTATTTTTAGTGTCAGGGGATATTGAGAAAAGAGTGATAACATAATAACGAACAATTTTTCCATTTTATTAGTGAAAATTTTGAAATTATGGACGAATCGGGCAACTATGACCATTGGAAATATTCCGTGCAGTACACGGAACATTTAAGTCATCTTCCGATGATTCGAAACATTGCTCATGGGCATTTTTCAGTAAAGCCCAAACCGGAAGGCTATACAATCGAGTCGAAACATCGCACTTGTTTCTTTTTAGGAATTAGTTGCTGTGAGTTACTTTCGTGTATGAATTATCAATATACGTTATGTATCTGCATGTATATACATACTTACGTATGGAGGATGTAATAATATTTGAAATTATTTTTCAGTGAATTCGGATTCGGAATTCATCTTTGAGCCACAAGGAGAAGATACCAAATGCATTGAAAAAATTCAATACGAATGTCCACTTATGTTTTCATCGTTCTGTCGTAAGGAGGCAATGTATCAGAGACAAGAGATTATGAAAAATTTACAGTCTCATTTTCTGATAATCAATGCCAATAAGAGAAAATAGATACTTATTGCCATATTTGAAAGCCAAAGCATGAGCGAGCCCATGTCAATAATTGTGCCGATGTTTTTTAGACGTATAAGGTATAACATTTACCCTATAGGACTGAAAATGAAACATTATACATCTTTTACTCAAAGCTATGTCGAAATGATGGTGATATGAGTTTGTACTTATAGAAGATATTTTTACATTAAAATAAATTAAAATAGTTATTGGAAAAAAATTGTGCATTTTATTAATTTATTTTAAACGTGTTTTAAACATATAAGTATGTAAAAAATATTTTTTTCCATACCCTGGCCGAAAGGACAACTTTCACTCCCTGCTCCGAAACGCGAATGTAGTATTTCGGCCCGGGTATGGTGAAAATCGTATACTCAACATATGGGGATAAAGAGGGCCACCCCAGACCACATGTTTGCCACATTTACACGTGCTCTGGACTGTCTATCTCACGTGCTCTGGACTGTCTATCTCTTTACCTCCCTTATTGTCTAATACATTTACTATTAAAATTAAATTGGAATATGATAATTAATAACTTGTTTCATAATGAATTACGAGATTCGATCCGGGTATTTACCGACGACGTAGGTATACGCTGCGTGTACGCATAAATTGACCAAAACTATATTTTAACACAATTGAAAAAATACGTTTTGTAAACCATAATTTATTATAAATTTAAAAATAATTAACAATTAAAAACCATAGAAAAAATTATTTCTTTAGTGTAGTATAAATTTACTTTCTAATTCTGCTTGAGCAAGACAAAACGACTTTTAGGGTCTGTTTCAAAAAACTAATTTTTATGTATCGACTCTATTTAAATACTATTCGAATTGTAACAAGATAAATTTTATATTATTAATCAATTATTATAAAATTATCGTTATAATAAAAATAAAGGTATAAATTATACAACAATATTAATAATTAATTATAAATAATAATCATTCATATCTGTTGTAAAATTTTGCTATCTATATTAAAAATATTACGTTTGCGAGCACGTTACTCCGACGTAGGCAGTGCATCCAAGAATGTACTGAAAAACCTATTGTGTTCGTCAAAAAAACGTTCTTCGAACGTTCTAAAAACAACGTTACTTAATCAACGTTCTAATATCTTTCACTCAAAGTGGCGATATTTTTTTTTCATTTACTCGTCGAACCATTATTTCGCTTCAGGAACGTTACAGGAACGTATATGCATCAACCAAATTGCGGACATTTTAACATTCCAGTAACGTCGCAGGATCGTTCTAAGAACTTTTGGCCGCCATGTTCTGACGTACCTATAAAAATGTTCTTGGAACCTTCCCAGAACGAAGTGTGCTATGTGGGAAATTATGTTTTCAAGTAATGGAAAGATAACAAAATTTTCAAAGAATCGAAAAGAGGCCGTTTTCCGTTAATTTACGTGATTTTCCGATTTATTTTACATTATTTTACGATATTTTTTGTAAAAATTAACGTAAAATAATGAAAAAATATAGTAGAATAACGTAAAATTTAATTAAAAATTGTCTTTATGTTACTTTTGCGTTATTTTTTAATGTTCTATCTAATATACTCTAAAAATATTCCGCCACTGTCGCCGCCGCCGATATTTTAAGATATTTTTACGTTATTATATTCGTTAATTTTACGTTATTTTTACTTTATTTTATAATATTTCATGTAAAATTAACTAAACTAAAGTAAAAAGATCTCAAAATATCGGAAAAGTGACGCTATGTTATGTAAAATTATAGTCTTCAAATAATTGAAAAATCGAAAAATCTTCAAAGAATCAAGTAAGCAGGCCGTTTTCCGTTATTTTACATGATTTTCTGATGAGATTCCTTATATTAAATTAATTTTACTTTATTTTTACATGATTTTACGATATTTTATGTGAAATTAATGTAAAATAATAAAAAAAAATATCGTTGAATAAAGTAAAATTTAATTAAAAATTGTCTTTACGATACTTTTGCGTTATTTTTTAATATTCTATATCTCAATCTATATTATACATATACTATTAAAATATTCTGCTGCTGTCGCTGCCACGAATATTTTAAGATATTTTTACGTTATAGGAAAAGATAGAAAACAATATTAGAATTTTAGAACTTCTGAAGATAAGAAAATAAGAGATTAGGCTTAGTGCTGCTTATCAAATACAATAATTTGCATTTTTATTATAAACCTATTATTTTCTAATAATGTAATGTAATATTAATGATGGGGGGAGTGACGCGCGGAAGCGCGCAGGAGGCGCTACCCGCCTATAATATAAGGTTTTAATAAAAATGCCAAGAACTGTTATTAGCATTTATTGTCACGACTTCGATGAATAAAAAAAAAACAAATAAATGCAAATAACTACAAATAACTGCAAAGAACTGTTACTAACAGCTAATAATTATTAATGACTATTATTAAGTGTTATTATAGCGTCCCAAATCAATTTAGACTTCACCAATACTCGATACTAGTCTTGGTATCGTCTAGACTAATTATTTAACAATATTTTTCAAGACCAAGACGATACTTTCGTTAAATCTCGTATTGTCTTGGTATCCTGAAGCCCTACGAAATTATGCAATTATAAACTGCAAATAATAGCAAATAACTGCAGATACAAATTATATTTCGGTATTAACAATTGGGATCCACCTGGGATGGTAAAAGAATAAAATTGACAATTTTTATAAGATCAATCCAATAACTTCTTTGCATTCGTTTCTTTGTAGCGCACATACCTATACTTTGAAGAGGGTAACTATACAGTCTATAGTCCAGTAAATCTAGCTTTTAACCCGCGACAAATTGCAACAAGGACGATTTTTTTTTCCGTAAAAAAATCGTCTGATCGACATACCTACTAAAAATCCAAGAAAATCCAACTTTTTGAACATTATTTATTATTGCAAAACAGGTTGCAAATTATAAATAAATTGGATTTTCTCGGAAACGGCTGCTTATTTTTAAAAGACAAATATAGACTAAAGGGTTTTTGGGGTAGCTGGATTTAAAAACGTAATAAAAATTCAAAATGGCTGATTTAAAATGGCGGCCAAAACCTACAAAAACGGTCTTTATTTGTATATACAAATACTTTTGTATATAGGTTTTCGGGTTACTGATTTGAAAAGTGCAAACAAAATTTTAAAACTCAAAATGGCGGCCAAAACCTACAAAAACGGTCTTTTGTACAAATACTTTTGTATATGTCTTTTGGGTCATAGATTTAAAAAATGCAATAAAAATTAAAAATTTCAAAATGGCGGCCAAAATCTACAAAAAGGGTCTGTTTGTCATGTTTATGAAAGGGGTATAGATTGCATTTATACGTAAAATATGTTCCAATT
>JAPYZP010002974.1:0-13689 GCA_030522985.1 Torymus sinensis
GTCGTTCCGTTGTTGCTGTTACCGCTGAGAAACGTAAGGATATTGCGATCGACATTATGAAGGGCTTACATCCTGTTTTGCATTGGTACACAATGTTTTAGGATTTAGAAAAGCTCTGGCGATCTTATGATCGAAATTAAATTTATTTCAGAGAATAGGGTAAAGATGAATCGGACAGAAGCTTCTCAAAGTGTTGAAGTATAAGAATGGTTTTCTATTTCATTTTTATTGACTACCATAAATGTCTTTTATTTACTGACTATTAATAAATCTCTATTCATTCAACAATAAGATAATAAACAATATATAATTTACATTGTTTACAGATATTTTATTACGTTATATTACTTTTACAATACCCTTCCCACTACAACCGTAAATCTTCACACTGTTATTTACGATCTTTGCAACATAATTTATGCGCAACAATTCCACCCACCACAAAACAAACCTCTACCCACAACAAATTAAATACAAAACCAACCATATCCCCTAAAAACTCTCTACTTCTAACCAACCTATTGAACATCAGCTCCCCCAAGCCTCCTAATCCCAACATAAGCATTGTCAATCCAAGCCGGCCAATCGCGTCGGCTCTCGTTAGCCGTACCGCCAGATTTAATTACTCGCCCGCGCGGTCGGTCCGAGCGCAGCGACGACGTCGGCGTAAATCACACGCGCGGCGAGAGAGAGAGAGAGCAGGAGAAAAAGCTGCCGCGTACACAAAGCGCACGCGCGTAGCGGCGCAGCTAATTGCCGCAAAAGCGCGCGCGCCCACGTGCGCGGCCCGATTGTATTCGACTTGACGTCGGGTGTAAGTGCAGTCGGCGAAATGAGAATGGGAGCGCGTACATAGTGGAAGAATGCAAGCGTGCGTTGATCGGGGCTGGGCGACGATTTGAGAATGGGCAGGAATGCGGTGAGTGGAGATATATTGAGCCCAGCGGTTTTTGGGCTGTGCGGGGGAACCGTTGAGTAACGGTAATGGAGGTTATTAGTAGTGTGTCTATGTAGGGTTTTGTAGTTTTGGTTCGCGATATTATTTATTAGATGGGTGATATTTTTTGTTGGAGTGATATATAGTGGAACAGGGATTGCGCAAGAAATGAAGTGAGAATAGAAAGTGTATGGATTTAAGAATTGAAAATATTTTCTTTTTTTTTTCTTTAACTTGGGAAACATTATTTATTGTATGTGTTATTACAAAACGCAATAGAGAAAATGACAAAACTACTGTACAGCTACGCACGTAGGACGCAAACAAAATATTTCACGTGCCCAATTAGAACGTGCAAGCGGACAACTGATCGCTTTATCATATATGTGCCAGCTCGATCTCTGCGACACAATATCACCGATAAATTTACGTCTACTCTCCCTTCCATTGAAAAATTCTCTACGCACGCACAAAAGACTTATGATTTAGTACGTATCGCTCGCGTAATTGCCACGCGCATACGATGGCACGCGAAGTGACAATTTTTTAACGAACTGCTCGGTCTATCAATTCCGCCGCTATTGACATTCGCCTGCGAATTTTTGTTATACTCGGGTACCTGGGCGGTTTACGACCTAGAGTTTAGCAATGTGCGCACGTGGATGTTATTAGTCGTAAACGTTATGATTACGCTTGACGATCTGCTAAGTGAATGTTGACGTCCGAACGTCGAAATTACGCGCGGAGCTACACGTGCGCGCTCGCACGCGGGTTTTGAAGTAATTAACAGTATGGCTGACAGTATAAAAAAAAAGTTATTAATTCTGCATTCATGGGATAATTGTCGTTAATGAAAATAATAATATGGTTCTAATTAGACGAAACTTAATTGTATGAAATTATACGACGATCAGAATGTGATTTTAGATGATTGATAAAATACTCTTTGTGCGACTAATTTTCTAGTAAGTAATAGTATAGCGAGGCTCGATTACCTTTACTTTTACGAATTACTGTTCGGCAAATTATCCTTGTAATATTTATCATGATGATAATAAATTATTTTAATTTATCGGTACCTATCCAAAATAATTGCGCAAAATACATATTGCCGATTTTCCAATTCTTACGAAAATTTTATCACCCGATCGATATATAAATCAGAATATTCCACCGTCAATCTTTATTAACGCGAGCTCACGGCTACTTAAGGCGCTTTGTGGCCATTTTCGCGTGAATAATTTTTCGCCTGATCCGAATATCCGGCTCTTGTATATCACTCTCCGTCACGCGAAATTTACACTCCACCCGTCGTACCTGTTCAACGGCGCGATTTTCACGTGGTATATCCAATATATACCAATTAACCTATATAAATTAGACTTTGCCAACCTTTGGCATCGCGGCGCGCTATACACGTGCGCGCACAACCTTGCCTGAATGAACTTCCTGTTATTCACCTGCGCGAAGTGTCGATTGGGACAATTTTCGAATTAAGCAATTACACGGTTAGCGGCCGGTATAATACACATAGGAGCCGCGGAAATTCGCGCGCACCTGACCTGCTGACAATTTCACAACAAACAAACGTACACGCGCTAGCGCGTATATGTATACGCGAATGCTGATAAGTAGTACGTAGATATATGTACATGCATACAGGTTCGAAGTCTGATTTACATATATTCGTATAAGGGCACGCGCACGCATGCGCTAACTCCGTACATCTATGGATTCAAAACATACACCCACGTATACACGCACGCCCAGAAGTAGATACACGTACCAATATGTACGCAGAGAATGCGTACAGAACCTGAAGTAACACTCACAGTGGGCGACTCGAATTATTCGCGGCTCTGGCATATCGGCCGACCGGATCGTACCAACTCGAGCAGCGCGCTGATTGCAGACTCCGGCGGTCAGGTGCACATAATGCGCGCTCACGCGAGCCGCGCTTTTTCCCTTACACACATATACACTCGTACGCATGCACGTGTAATGCGTACTTATGCTATACGGGATTAGGCGCTATACACGTCGCTTGTAATCAGCAAGATCAAGGGAATCTGGTTTGCTCTCCGTTTTCATTAAAACATGCTGTTGTTGTCGTCGTCGTAGGTTTTTTCTTGTGGCGAGCGGTGTACGAGATAATTTCGCGAACGGCGCGGAATATACGAGAAGGAGACGTAATTACGGTGACCGCCGCGTGCGGCGATTGTGTGATAATGATGATTTAGGGCGAGCCCGCGGAGATTGCGATCGCAATTATATCGCTAAGTGCGAGCGTGAATTAGGTGTTTAGGGGATTCTTGGGCGAGGTGAGTGTCTGAATGCCTTATTAACATGCATTACGTCGAGGTTTTCTGATTTATCGGGGGACAATGTATCGATGAAAATGTGATAATCGAGATTCTGATTAAAAGTATAACGGGATAATTTCAATTTTCGTTCAAGATTTTGCGTATTTGATCGTTCGCTTTCATTTATGAATGTTCTTCTTCCAAATTTGTAAATAAGTATTACGTTTATAAATTATAATTTGTAGTATATTTTATCAAAAACAAATCTATTATAAAAACCACTTCATACTTATATTATTTTATCAATAGATCGCACTTATTATCTCTCAAAACCATCATTAATTTATTTATATACACACAACCTCGCAATTACGAAACCTCACACTATCCTACATAAGTATTCCTTCTTCAAAACGTATACCCCATTGCGTCACATTATTTTTAATACACGGGAACGCTCGCTTGCAGATTCACGCGAAACGCGAGCGCCGGATGCACGTAGGGACGACTCTGCACGCGAGCGACTTTATCTCTCTCTCTCGGGGGCGCTCCTTAGCGACCCGCGAAGCATCCGTCGATCTTATCGCGGCGGCGTGTATATATACGAGAGGCGCGCAATTAGAGGCGATCGGGGCAGCCGATGCGCGGCAGCAGCTTTGTAATTTTCGTTACACCATTTGTATTATTGAGCAACGCGATTATTGCAGGCAGATAGGAAGTAATGGATGGTTATGGAGTCTTTAGCCGGACGGTTCTTGGCTGGGCTCTCCGTCACGTGATAAGGGTGTGGGTTAAGTGGAGAAAGGTTTTTTAATACAAAAAAGGCGGGATGAGGTAGCAGGAGAAATGTTTTTTAATGTAAAATAAGTGTAATAAAATGTAGAACGAGAAGAAACGGTTAAATAGACAGCTTTTTTCAAACTGGTTTAAGTACTATGCCGATAACTTGATTTTGTCCTTTGTCTGCACCTTACTATACAGTTTGACTTTTTCAATCACTTGTTTATTTCTACAAAAAAATTTATTATAGTAATCGCCTCGTTTCTGCATTTCCGCATGTATTTCAAAACAGGCATCGGTTCCCATCGTTATATGTTTCGAAAAAAAGTCTCTCTTCATATCCCCTAATCATCGAATTATAATCCTATACGCACAGCAGTTTCATATACGCGAACCCCGCCGAAACAGCGCCCACTTTCCTACCACCGTCAATCCAACGAAAATTGCACAAACACGCGTACATAGTCTAGCTCGGCGCACACGCGTAATAAAACAATTTCGCAAGCGGTCAGCGCACGCCCAGCCATTTTCAAATATATATATATATCCCACTGTGCGCTATACACACTACCTAGCGAGTTGCCCAAGACAATAAAACTTGTGGCTAACGAAAAAAGCCGAGCGCGCGTAACCACACGCTATAGCCGTGCCGGCGAACCTAAAATTCCGAATAACCTCGTCACCTATATATATACCATGCAGCTCGCAATTATGTATATGGCAAAAAGGGACCGATGCGCGCGAGGAATTCGCGCAGTGCGAAACTCCTCGCGACAACACGCTAGAAGTAGAAAAAAAAAGAAAACAAAGACTCGCCGAGGAAAAAATAGGTGTAACTAGCGTGGAAGGAGGGCGAGAAAAAAGGCGCGCGAAAGGCGCGCATGTGCGTGTGGAGTTAGCGCGAGCAGCATTGTGCAAGGCCGGGCGGCGCGCACGCCCCGCGATTATGCTAATTTAATTGGGCGGTTTTGAAACGGTGGCAAGTCGACTGGACGTGTACAGCGCGGCTCTGTTGTCGTTGCAGTGTGTAGCGGCAGGAGTCGGAGCCACGGGACCGAGACGCGCGCGTGTAGCGAAGAAGATATGTGTGCAATCCGAACTTGACACGGTTTTTACGTGTGGTTTTTCAAATATTTTGCGGATAAGGTGGCGATAAAGTGTGAGGTTGTAAGAAGTTCACCTTTGAGTGATATAACTTTGACCCATATTGAATGGGGGAATGAATTTTTTAGGTGAGAACCAGTTTCAGTTTATGGGTGCAGAGATTACTGCGAGAGGTCGTTCAAAGATAAAAGGACAATCATATATTTAATGAGAAACTAAATGAGCGAAATTTTCTATCTAGCAGAACTGCAAAAGTAAGGTCGACGACGGTCATTTTTGTGTAATTTTTATACTGGTACATATATACTTAAGTAGATAATGGCGGCATTAGGTCAGACGCATACGGCAAAACACTTCGAGTCACTGTAATTTCATAAGCAAAATTGAGGCTTTCATCTGTTATCCAACCCTTTAAAAAAGTATTTCATCAATAGTTACTCACTACAATGAAAGTATCAATGTATCGTAATACCGTGTTCTCTTGTATACACTCATTGGAATTGCTACTTTTGAATTGGCATCGGGGAGAACAATTGCAATAGTATTCTGCAATTGTTCGCGGAGGCCTAGTTTCGAATGCAAAGTTGTATCTCGAAAAAGTATTATATAATATATTGTAATATAATAATACGTTTTTGCGAGAAGGTCAAGTGACCTGCAGAATATAATGGTTTTCTGCTACGGATAATATGGACTTACGAGTGCGCTCTTATAATAAACTGTAAATAGACTCAATAAGAATTCAACTTGATCTAATTTCCAAATTAATGAAACTGTTCCGAATGTATCCGTTTAATTGTAATCTTACCCTTCCCGGAACTATTCTGTACATTATCTGATTTGACACCAACCTGTAACAGAAAAAGAACAATAAATTATTATTACAAAAAAGCAGGGAATTAATTATTTTCTGAGAAACAGTATATTAAAATGTTTATTTTTCTACGTTACGCTAATTCTTAACATAAACTATCAATGAACTATTGCCTTCCAAACATAAACTTCTAGCCACGTCATAACCTTACACCTCCCCACTCCCCTTCGCCTAATCTCCATAGAAAACGCGCCAGTGCACACCTCGAGAGAGCCCGACTCAGTCACTCGCGGGCACACACAGAGCGCTTTCTTGAAACAACGGCGCGTGAAATGGAAACAATGACCTGTCATATGCTCTCGCGAGCGGTGAACGCGCCGATGGCGCAATATTTTAGCGCCCGGCGTTTTAAAAATTGAAAGCGCGCCGAGCGGAAAACTAGAGGCTTTTTGCGCGTACATACGCGCGGATAGAAAAGGTCCTTGAAAAATGTTTCTCAATTAACGTGAAATTTGTGCATGATCCGCAAATTCGTCACTTCGACAGTATGTGTGCGTGTGTCATTTTGTATGACAAGAAATGGGATATGAGGAGAGGTTGCGATAGGGAGATGAAGAAAGATAATTATTAAACGACAATGGTTTGTTTGCACGATGGAAATGTCGTTTATGAACTTGGACGAAATAATTTCTGAAAGGAATAATGAAGACATGTATTATATTTCTAAGTCATCAATTCTACGTTGCAACATCTATACGAATTATAGAACTTTCTTTGATTCTAATTGCTTTTTTATGTTTCATAGAGCAAATAGACACGTCACGTTATGGAACTCCAAATAATTTATGATGAAGAATCGTATATCCATAGAGCAATTTATTATTATCACGAAATATAATTCCATTGCAAAATATAAAAAATTAATTATTAATCAAAATTCATTACGGCTCGAGTGATTCATCAGTGTCAAATTTAATTGTATTATTTGACAATCAGTTAATTAACTAAGGAAAAGGAACTTATTTTCAGTTTTCGCAAAACCTTTCGCAAAATCGCCGACAGTTAAGCAACTAAACGACGCGCACAACCAAATATTACTTTTTTACGAAGACTTGCTTAATCTTTACGTCTTTTTTCTTCCAGACATCCTTTGGCAAGATACATGCAGCATTCAATTAGTACCTCAACTAACGAAACATTCATGTTTAAAAAAAACAACGATATCCCAGAACTTCTCAAACTTTACACCCCGGTGCTTAAAAATCAATCTTTCCCACACTAAAATTTTCATTTCCCACAAACCCAATCTCCGCGTCCAACAAAATGTTTACATTTCAGCTCTCTATACCTTATACGCAAAACACAGCCAACTACTATCCGTTGTTTTTACCTACCACCACCACCACTGAATCATCGTATTTGCCGCCGGACCGCGAAAACCGTGTAAACTCGATTGTGCGCGCCGGCGACGGTGCAGACACGGCAAAAAGTTCCTCGCGCTCCGCTGCAAGTGCGCTCGACTCTGACTTGGCGAAAATCGCCTCGAGTTTTTTTTTTCTCCCCGTCGCCGATGTTTTCCACTCCGCGCGCGCACCTGTCATTCCGCGGCCGACGTTTTCCTCATTCGTCGCATTGCTGCGGCGAGTCTGGCGTGCCTGCGACACGCATTTGTAAGAGGAAAGGGGGCCTGCGGTAAAAAGGGGAGGGTGAAATTTTACGTTTTTGCGATGAATTTCTGTGCGCGCAGCGCTATTTGCTTTTGGCGGTCCGAATTGCTTTTCGTATAAGTTTTGAATGCACGCATGGATTTCGCGTTAAAAACTGGGTGGCGACGCGGACCAGTGCAGCACACATATAAGAACGGGGAGATATGCTAGTTATGCGCCGGAGTTTGTGGCCCATAAAGAACCTGTCGTTATACCGTAAAATAAAAACGGTCGTAGTATTAAGGTTGTTACCGGAGTGGGGCCATTAATGCTGGAAGAATGGAAACGCAATAAACTTTAATTTTGACGAAATATTTGGGCTATGAATTACTAGTACCACCACTGATCGTAAATATTTACTTCTTGCGACCATAAATGTTTTTATTTTTCAAGTAATAAATCTACCTTTTTATATATGCCTATAACATACAAACGCCGCGCCTCTGAAAGACTGCTTGACAACTACTTTACCCCAGTCACATATTTTCTTTGCTATTTCAAATTAGTCGAATCGAATAAGTCATACCCGATCGCCGAGACTTTCGTCAACTTCATAATTAACTTCACAATTACTCGAGCCCGATACGACCGGCACCTCGATACCTCCCGATAAACTTATTAAAACGAATGACTTGATCGGTCACCGCGACTAACCCGCTCCAACGCTGACCCTTTATAATACTCCGTATAGCGAAAACGGCGCGAATTCTTTCGTTTGCGCGTGCGCGCGGGGGCCATTAAGCCTCGCCGTAAACCTCCGCGCCGGCATTCCTCAAAAACCTACGCCTGCCGCGCCCGTAATGACTAATTACTCGTTTATTAAGAGCTTTGGCAGCTCGCTGTATGTACGTTGCTGTATTTTTTCCCCTCCAGAGTATGAGAATGGGTTTTGTCGCCGCGCAATTGTTGGTCCTTTGTGCAATCGTTATTGGACAATTTGCAAATTGGCCTTTCGCGCTAACAGAGTAGCCAGGCTGGAATATAATGGGTCCGAGAGCAACGAGACGATTAGGTTTTTGCAGTATATACAGTCGGAGGGGGTATATGAAAATGTTTGGGGTACAGGACAAGTTTTTGTTGCGCGAGTGTGTAACGGTGGTGACTTGAGAGACGGTAAAGATTATTTTTAACGCGCCTCGTTAATTAAAGCGCCGCGGTAAATGAGTTTTTGCCGATTGTTGTGGATTGCTCGACATTAGTTGTACTTTTGTTATTTTGTCACTCGTTACGCACAATTTCTATCCATAAATTACGAAAGTTATACACGTTTTAACGAGCCACGATATATATAATAATACTCGCAAATACTTCACCGCGCATTCCAAGTTGCGCGCATTCCGCTATTCAAATTTCGACTAATAAAAATTACAAATTACAACAACTTTCTCATTCTCCAACTTGAAAAGTCTAATCATTTCCGACATTAAAAAGCTCGAATAAATAACCGTTTCGCGAAATTTAAAAACCCGCAAAGGCTGTAGCGCGCCGATAACTTAGCGCACGCGCGCGCGCACCACTTACTAAATAAAACCCGCGGACTTTTACATCGGCTCGATAAGAATCATTTATCTCCCCGCGCGTATGTGTGTATGTGTACCGGCGAGAAAGAGGGGAACGTGAAAAATGTCGGAAAGCGCGGCGCGAGCGACGATTGATTTACGCGCGCGGCCCAATCAGGGTTAGCGCACGGTCGAGCCGTTTCCGCGATTTTAAAATCGACGCGGCGCGCCGGGTTTTTGTTATAAAGCGCTTTAGCGATCATTGTGCGTGCGCGAAAGAAACCGGGTTTTTCTTCGGTTTCGTTAATGGAGCTGATCCGCGGGCTCACCCGCGAGTTACTCGCTTTGGTATAGTGATAATATTTCAATGGTATATCGATTTCGTGATGTATTCGCATATAATCGTTATGTATTATGCTCGAATTTATTGAAACGTGGAAGGTTTTTATTGAGAAGTGATTTCTAAATTTTGAGAAAGGGTTGAACTTTGAGTGAATATCGGACATATATTTTATTATTTTAATTTTGTTGTTTGGACCTGAAAATTAAGAAACCGCCTACTACGTAAAACGTAGCTCTAACATAGTAGACTTATCATCAGCAATATCGTTTTACTCATTAAGAAGGAATAACGGGTTAACAATTCGTGTCTTCACAATTCGCTTTGAATAATATTTCAGCCATCAACGATATACCTCTCACCGACCAATAAAACAATAGCAAAACCTCTCTATCGCATTAGCAGCGACGAGAAGGCGCGAATTCGTGGAGCGCTCGGATTGCTTTGTTCGCCGCATCTGCGGCTCGCGACCTCTTGCAAAATCCATCCATTTTTCGACGGATGATTTGTGTCTCCCTGGCTCGTTCGCGCGCGAGTGTAGGTCGTGCCGAGTCTACGGCTCCGAGTCATCTAGATAATATATTTTAGCCTTGTGCAATGCGAGGATCGCGTGCGCAGAGTTCGGTTTTGAAAGAGCCGATCGGTCGATATATTTCAGGATTTATGGGATGGGAGATTGAAGTTGCGGATTTTATGAGTTATATTGTGGTATCGATTGTTACCGCTTGATTAATAAATATTGGCGATTGGAGTGTCTTGGATTGTTGAGGGTAATGATGTGAAAACGATACCGATTGACTTCAATGATTGGCTGGGTTAGGTCTGCATTTACCTCTATACTTCGTTTAATATGATGTAAAGATCTGTCAGAAAAATATAACAAATTGAAGTGCTATACTACGTTGAAGTAATAACTGTTACTCTTATTCCTTAAAAATCATATATTTCTCATAAAAAAATAACTAAACTATACCTATACGCTAAACAAAGTATAACTAAAATCTTGGTCTAATAAACATATCCACATCCCGAACTTGCGCCACAGCGCAGGCATTTAAATTACAAAGTGGCCCAATTACCGAACAAACCACAAGCCGCACGGCACGCGCGCCGCACACATTATTAAATCAGCGCGTGCACGCGCCTCGCGTTACGATATTGTCGTCACACATCGTCCCATTGTTACGGCAACAACGCGCCACACGCGCGTTCTCCGGCCCGTGAGAAATCCCCTCGAAAATCCAAGCGATGCTTGCTCATTAACCGTGGCAAGTACAAGTGAAAAACGTCGCGAAATTATTTATCGCCCGCGCGCGCAATGACGTTGTAACGCGAGGCACAGTAGAGCAGTAAACGCCAAATTTGCGCGAGCGAGCGGAGAGTGTAACACGCGGTGAATGAATCTATTATTACGGCGGTCGGGCCTGTGTGTGTGTGTAAGCGTATAAGGTTGTGCGAGGGAATTGCAGGGTTGCAAGTAACTGGGTGTGGATAACGAGATCCTGCACAATTTCATACGAAGAATTTTCTGGGACATAGATTTGGTGTATATTTGATCTGTAATGGGGGATTTATTTGTAAGTATATGAAAAATTGATTTTCTGCGGAGGATAATTTGGTGGATTATTTATTTTATAAGATAAATTCTTCGCCTAATTAGATATATTTTATAAATTATTCACGTCTCCGCGCGAAACAATCGGGCCCGCAGTATAATGAATAGATAATTACATAAACCCCACAAAGCATTATCATTTATCCCCCTCGCTTCCATAAAAGCCGCGCGTCTCGCGAGCCGATAAATTCCTCGCCTCGCGTTCCCTCAAACTGAAAATTTTAATTGGTCCCTCTATTACCGCAAACTTCTCCCCGAAAAAAATGGAAATACCCGAATCCGCGGGGCTGGCCTAATGAGACTATATATACCCGGGGCAGGTGCGCACTTCTCTCTCTCTCCACGCACTTTCATAAAAGTGAAATTCGATTTATCTGCAATTAAAATCGATTTAGGCGCCCGGCCGCAGCCGATTGTTTACGATTTCACTCATCGGTTACCACAGTCGAGCGATTTCCTATGTATATGCGCGCTTTTACGGCCCGCGTTGTTAAACAATCCGTGCGCTGGTGCGCCGGAGCGTGAAAAGCGCCTTTTTAGAAGCGGACCCCCTGAAGATGAAATTGCGCTGGGATTTCGCGGCGTGGAAAGTGTCGCGCGCCGCTGGGATGGTTGGGTAATTATTCGGAGGCGGAATTTCGTAATCCGTGGGTACACGGTTCGCTGATGATAAAAATGTGGCGGGGTGGAAAAGTTTTGTAGGTACAAAATAGAAATGATTCCGCGGTTAAGCATTTGTAGTATAAATGTTTATCTACTGAAGGGAAATTCTGATACGTATGACGCATGGTATATATTATTTTTATTATGAAGTAATACTTGGGAAACGGCAAGTTTAAATAAGAAATAACATTATTTACTCATTACTCATATATAAATACTTTACATATTTGCATTTGAAACATTTTTTCATCAAATACTTTGATCAATTTAGTTTTACATAGCATAAAACAATCAATCTCTTAAAATTTCAGTGGTTACAATAATAATGAAAGCTACCGATAATTACGTCACATTTTGATTTCTAATTCTTACTATTGAACATGTTAAGATTAGTTCAATCTATACATTCAAAGTTAATAATAGGTATATAATATCACAGGTTGTTGAGATTATTAAGAGAATGGTCCCTTGCCAATAATCGTACTGGTTATAAATAAATAAAAGTGGACGTTTGTAGACATAAAGAAGCAAGTATTACATCTCCTAGAAAATAGTCTATAAAAGGTTAGTATACTTATATCTATTTAATAAAATAAAAATTCAGAAAACGTCGATGAATGCTTTGAAGTATGTAAAGAAGACAATGTTTTAAATAGATAACTTTCAATAAAAATTATTTTTATTTTTACTGTAACTTATCACGAACGATATGAAATTTATGAAAATATTAAAATTAAAATTTTTGTTAATTTTATCCAAACAAATAAATTATCCACATTATTATCATATTTTAACTAGATACTATTGAGATGATTGCGGTACCATAAATGAATCAAAAAGTCCATGCAAGTGCAACAATACAAGGATCTGCAAGCGTGAGATATTAACCACGAATTTCGCTTGCATAAGCAAACATTACAGCTACACTACTGGTGTTAATGAAAACAAACCCCTATCCAAACTACGCTTCTGTCAATATTGCGACTACAAGGCTAAAAAAGCAAAATTACTATACCTACACAATTATCGACGTCATGACAAGGAATTGACTTATTGTAACAAAAGATTTTTAAACTTCCGTGGACTCAGCATGCACATGCGCAATATTTCAAAAACTGTAATTTTAGCTAAATATTTTTCAGTTTCTACGTGTATTGGAAGAAAAATTTATGGTAGGCTGGTCATACCAGTTGTCAGACATCTCATTTAGTCATCGGCCACTTTTTCTTTCACATTTATCAATTGAAATAAATAAACAAATTCCAACTTTAAGGTGCGGTGATCGTGAAGTAAATAACCTCTATTTTACTTTACGATTTATTAATTAAGCAAATTTTATTTTTAAGTAACTGTTACAAAGAAAATGTCCGACAACTAGGGTATGGTCAACCACTAGTGCCACGACATATGATTGAAACCCAATGTAAGTATATTTCAAATTTTCTTTAGATGTATTGAATTTAAAGTAAATGTACCTGAAATGTTACATTTTGAACAGAAATGTATTTTTGATACAAGTACCTTAAATTCGACGCACCAGTGTAACTTAAAAATGCATGAAATTTTATTCAATTGTTAGACTAATTGTTAGACTAAAATTTTTGTCACTTTTATATTAGTGTTGAGAGGCTTAAACTATATATTTTTATTTATTTGTAACATAATGCTAAGCTGTATAAAAAAAGAATAAAAATTCATTTTCCCCCTCAATAAGAACCAACTCACTGTTCACAATCGTATCTTTTAAAAAATAATACCTCATGATAATTACAAAACACAGCAATCGACAGCAACCCACATTAAAACTAAAAAAAGTTTGCCGATCCGCTACAAAGGCGGCTCGGTCCAGTTCACCCAAAGTAGAAATTCCCATTTTTATTTCCCTTCCCGCTAAACATAGACTTCTATCAACAACTCGTAAAGAACCC
>JAPYZP010002975.1:0-12307 GCA_030522985.1 Torymus sinensis
TTTGCCACCTGTATTGGTTTGTTGCCAACGCTACAAAGCGAAACCGATGATTATGTTATAACCTGAAAGAGTAAATAAATCCGCCACACCAACCGCGTGTTCGCAATCGACTTTGGCGTATTTCATCTGTAATCTAGTGTATTTATTAAATTTACCATACAATTACTGTACCTAAAAAATTCAGTCAAAAGAAAATCAGCCAAACAGTATCGTTTTCAGTACCGTACTTACAGTTCACACACCGTAAAATTTTTTTCATATTATACTTACCGTTATTTACGAAAATACAATACAAATAAAATGATATGAATGTTCGTAACCATTTTTATTATACTTATGATTATAACAAATTTTTATTTTTTAATTTATAGTTTTTATTTGTGAAATAATACAAATCACTTGCTAAACACATGTTAGTTTACGGGTTACGATTATTCACAAAAAGCTGCTTTTCAAAAGGCTAAAATACCAACAACAAAATCCTAATGCCTTGATGTATTCATTGCTCAAACAAGCGTGAAAACTGTATTCAAACAATCACATGATGCGTATATAAATTTTGATATCTACTCGGGGATCGTATTTTCGTATTTTTCACTACGCGCGTGGGATTGCGAGAAAAAGAGAAAGAGAAAGAGGGAGAGAGAGAAAGTGTACGCGGGCAGGGGCTTTTTACATATCCACTTGGTCCCATTTTTCTTTCTTTCGAAATTCTGTATGCTGAATTTTTCAGTGCCTCTCCATTTACGTCCCTGAACATTCTCATCTTAAGCCCCTTTGAAATTCGCGCATTCGCTTATCGCGTAAACCCTTGGATAATTAAAATTTTTAATTTTAGAACTCAGAAAACATTATTTTCCCCCCTTCTTCTTGCTCTTATCTGTGAATGTAAAATTTCACTTACCCTTTAGAATATAATATTTTCGGCTACAATGGTGCCTTTGTTTACAAAAATGTAGTTAAACTCTCGACGTGGTCTTACATTTTTCATTTAACCGTATTATCATAATCCACTTTAAAAACTTATTTCCCGCAGTGACTGAATGGTTATTTAACTATTTACTTCCGCAAGATCCCGGCATTTTTCTAGAAATTTCATGAACCGGCATACACGACACGAGAAAGCTGCCGTGAGAAAGAGAGAAAATAAATATACGGGGAGAGAGAGAGAGAGAAAGAGAGAGAGAGAGAGAGAGAGAAAGAGAGAGAGAGAAAGAGGGAGAGAGAGAGAGAAAGCGAGTGTACAGGAGAGAAAAGAAGGATGTTAAGAAAGCGGTGTTATTTTCTTTTCTTCCACGACATGTCGTTGTCTGTTTCTCCAACTTATGTTTTCTTTGTATTCCCTTCACATCTTTCCCGCCCGCCTCTCGAGTTCTCTCTGCCCCTCTCTCTCTCTCTCTCTCTCTCTCTTCTTTCCTCTCTACGCCTGGAAATAGTGAGTCTCTCTCAGTATGTGTGCCTATGATATCGATCGCGAATGTGTTTAAGCACTTTTCGAACGTAAGGCAAACACACACTCACACACACAGAGAGTAACACAGATACGTAGCTTGCGTTTTTGCAGCTGTGCAGCTATATAGCGCACGTCACGGAAGCGTCGGGGCGCAAAAAAAAGTTTGTGACGAATAAATAAGAGGCGCGCGTGCTGTCTCGCGTGTAGGCGCGCGAAAAAGGGCTGAAATTTTGATGGATCGCGCGTGACGACGAGAATAGACCGAGAGCGCGCCGGGGGTGCGAATCGCGAGAAATTAATTTTAGGCTCTCTTCTTATTCTCTCTCTTGTGGAGTGAGTTGATTGTGTTGTTGGAAAATGAGAGGTCGGATTGGATTTGCCGTATGTAAAACAGATGTGCGAGAAAAAAAAGCGGTATAATATACCGCGCTCGAAATGAGTTATATAGGAGCAGACGTCGCGTGTAAGACTATTTTTTGCTTCATACTCTCTAAAGTTGAATTAATGAAAAACTATTAATTATTAGTGAAAATTGCACCGTACTCAAAAAATTAGTGGAGAAAACTACTAATACATTAGTGCATATAATTTCGTGGGTGAAGCAATTTTCACTAATTCAACTTTAGAGAGTAAAATAGTTATAGAAAAAAAAAGAAATACTAATTATATGCAATGGCGTAATGAATATTACCTGTTATAACATCATACGTTGCATCTTCCATCCAACAGGGATTAATTAAATTTTCTGCTCACTCCGCAGAAAATATAATTAACCATTTTTTTTTCTTCTCCCACATTCTCTTTAAGAAACAAGGGCAAATACAAGGCGGGGAAAACACAATAGAAGAGGGCGGGGGGGGGGGGGAAAGCATATCTGTGTATATCGGACAAGTAGATGTAACTAGATGTAGGTTACATTGTGCTTCAGACAAGAGCATAATATAGTTGTTCCAGCCGCGCGCCGCGACGGCGGTTCTCTCTCCTAGCCGCACCCCCGCCGTCGCCGCGAGAGCTCCGCAGCTTCACTGGAATTCCGCGCGCCGCGGGTGCACTTTTTAATTTTATTAAAGTTTCGACGGCAAAAGGACGAAGAAGAAGAAGAAAAAAAAACAGAGTTTGAACGCGAAAATCTTTTGAAAATATTTAGAAACGTTAGCTGCTTTGTGTTTACCTTTTAAAAAAGCTATCAGGCTGCCTGTTTAAGAGCGCGCGTTATAGTATTATAAAACTTCATCCCTACTTATAGGAAACGCCGATTGTCAATATAAGCTTGAATGCAGTTGTTCTGACGTTCAATATGCGGGCTCGGTAAGCGTTGTATACTGGTAAAGGCAAGAATGCTTCGAATTCTTCGATAATTTCAATGTCTATCGATACTATTTTGATAAATAATGCTTTTATTAATTTTGTTATTAATTAAAAATATGTTTACAATATATACTCAACAAGAACATCCGACTTTCAATAAGCGCTGCAAATAAAAAAAACTACAACAAATCTATTCTTCACAACAAATACTTCCCCCCACCCTTTCACTACTACGCTGTATCAATATACTTTGTATATTAAAAAAAAATAGAAAAATATATATATATATATAAACAAAGCATATGCTATAGAGACATATCAGTCAATCAATCAACCTGAACTCCCTAAGCGCATCGCTCAACGGCCATGTCTCGCTTCCTGTTCGCAGATAATCAGCTACGACTCGTCCAGGGGCGGCGTGTCCGTGGTGACGGAGAGGAGCGACAGCACCACGAGCTTCCTGCTCGTGCAACAGGCCAAGCCCTCGGACTCGGGCAAGTACACGTGCAACCCGAGCAACGCCCAGCCCAAATCCATCACCGTGCACGTACTCAACGGTGAGTGTGCCTATCTTCAACTCTTTTTCTTTCTCTATTCTCTAGAGATTCGAATGTATTATTAGCTTTATAATGGAAATTTGTTTTTTTTTTGTCTTGGAGGATTTGGTATAGAGTATAAATTACTTTTAAAGTTAAATAATTATAATTTTTGGATCTAACTTTTATACGATATTGTTACTGTGCTTATAATTGAAAGATAAATGATAAATGTTATATTTATTCGCTATGGAAACTAACAATTAGGTTTCTAATTTATTTACAAAAAGTTATTCTAATAAAAATCATTTAAATACACCGTTGAAGAGTAACGGAAAAACGTAAAAAGTACGAAATAGTTTTCTTAAAACATTGTCTCGAATTGTGGCGAGTTAAATATAAACTCTCAATTGATGAAATTTAAAAGCACAAAGTTTCGGTATTTAAAAAGGGGGTCGGAACTTTTTTCCCCCGAACTTTTTCATACCCTCCTTGAATGCTCATTCAAGCCGCAGTAAAAATACGACCTCGATTCGATTAACTTTTAAGAATAAGTCTCTTAACAAACCTTTTAATTCGCGGCTTTTCTTTTTTCGAAGGTTGACCTACTTGCTTATTAAAATACTCTACATCTATTTTGTCTTTCAGAACAATTTTATCGATTATTGCTCAAAGGCGACAGGCTCGCGCGCGGCTTAACTTTAAACTGACACCTTTAATTTACAAAACGAATATAACAAATAAGGGACTTTTATTTTTAAATTATAGTTAAAACAAAAAGAAAACAGTAAATTAGATGTTGTAATGGAAAATGAGTAACTGCAAAACGAAACTCGGCAAATATGTCTACCAATACTGAATAATTTAATTAAGAGATTCTTAAAACTTTTCGACATTATACCTCATCCAATATCATTCCGGAAAAAGACTGAATTAAGCGCATTGCTTAATAAAAAAGACCAAACAATTTACTCTTCCTGAATCTCCACGCTCCAAAAAACAATCCCACCAAGGCACTTTCAAACAACGCGACCCAGCACGGCTCTCTCGCTCTCTCTCTCTCTCCTTACCAGCGGCGACTTCAAAAACCACCTCCGCCGCTTCTATTATTCCAGTCGCTCGTCGCAAAAGTAAGACATCAACTCCCCCTCACCCCACTCCTCTGCATGAAAAATTTAAAGTGTTGCGCACGTCCGTCTACGCGAAGAGAAATAGAACGCGCGGCGAGTCTATTTGCATGCGCCGCAAGAGAGAGAGAGAGAGAGAGAGAGAGGAATCGCGCGGGAAATTGAAGGAGTCGCCCGTAATCAGAGCCATTCTCGGCGCGGCGGCCGCTTTTTCACTCGCCGCACCGCCGCAGGCGGTGAAGGCTTGTTGACTTGCAAAACGCGGGAGTGGCGAGAGAGTTTTTGCCGAGATGGCTGTGGAAAGGAGGAGAGCGGTGGCAATTATAAATTAATCGGACGGTTTTCATATCGAGGGGGGGGGGGGCGACGGTCGCTTTTTTGGGCAGTGGATTTATGAGGTGGTTAACGCGTTGAGTTTCGAGGATTGATTTCTGTAAACTGCATTTTCTTTTATTTTTTGAGAAAAAGACTTTAACGTTTGTGTGAATTAAAGAAAATGATACAATGAATTAAGAGATTTTGTTTCAGTGAAAATTAACGTAAATTTCATGATAGACGGTTCTCGGATTTTTAGACGTATTGTCTTTATTTATTACTGTTATTTAAGAAAAAGATGCGCCTGGCTAACATTATCGGCAATTTATTAATTTTATCGTGATTTTCAACCGAAAGTTAGTGGTATACCCAAAATATCGCGATAATTTTTACCTAGATAGTCCGAGCACATTTATCTCTTAATCCATACTTCCGTCTATTCAAAAAAGAACAAAAGCCAGTCCGCAGAATTATTTCACTCTCATCTATTCAAATTTTCAGAAATTAACTTCATTATTCCATAATTTTAAACAATAAACCATAAATTTCCTCGTAATATACTTCAACTCAAATTACCGGTATTACGAACTTCAAACTCATACGCCAAACCCCATAAAATTTCCCGTCGAATTTTTTCCCCCAACTCTCGCAATTCACTCCACCAACAATTTTCCACTACAATTTTCCATTCATTCTCCTATTTACCCCGCGCTAAAATTCGCAACTCGCCTCCTCCTCCTAAAAAGCGAATTAAAAATCACGCCGTAAATTTTTCCCCCGCGTCACACACACCCCCGAAACTTAATATTTCATTACCCTTCCCCCGCGCGCAAACAAATAAACTTTTTACGACGCTCAAATAGAGCGAGCCGTGTCTCTCTCTCTCTCTCTCTCTGTCCGGCGACCAGCGCGCACTACATAATTCGATTGACCCGCGCGTCGGGTCAAAGTACAATCCAGCCGGTGGGTGAAAAAAAAAGAAAAATCTCCCGCCACTCGACCTCGTCGCGGCGCGTCCACTATACTCGCGCCGGATTAAATTACGCGGGAAGTACATCCATATAGATGAAGTAGAAGTAGACCCCTGTATGACCGGGCGCTAATATACGCGCGCGGATATATGACACGCGGACGTGGTGTCGTGCTGTGATTAGCACGGTTTTTCAGTAGTCGCACATTTGTTTAGCGATGGATTGTTAGGAATTATTTTAATTGCCGTAAATTTCGTTGAAATTAAAGATGATTGCAGTAAAAGAATGAAATTATCGTTGTAATTTGGAAGTTATTTATATAGTATAATGGAATCGAACTCTATTTCAAATTAAGCTCTTTATCTTGCAGAAGCGTTTCCATGTTTTAAAATTCAACCTTTTAACGTCCTAATTGCGATGATACAGTTTCTACCAGCATTTGCCATTGATATAACTTACATAATTCATTATGGATACAGGATATTAAATACTTTCATCGAAAAATTTCATTGATTCTTTCATTCCTTCTTCTCCTTTTCCTTCACTCCCATCTCTAAACACCCAACACCCACCTCGCTGGCCGCACCAGCTCAAAACCACGGAGGACTTAAGTGTGGGCCCTTGTTTCAGGAGAGTATCCCGCGGCAATGCAGCACGGCGGTCAGGCCCATCAGCCGAGGCTCTACTCCCTGCTGCTCTGTCTCTGTCTGCTGCTCTACTAGAGTCCAGCCCCCCACGTTGACTGCGACGTCGAGCGAAGAGAGCACGAGAGACGGATAGAGCGAGAGCGGAAGACACATAGATAACTCTTTTCTTCTCTCGTCCAGAGAGGAGCGACGAGGAGGAGAGAAAGAGAAGAATCGTGATGTGGCGGCGCGAGGCGAGTTCGATGAGACTGCGGCTGTGGTGCGTGCACGTGCTCTCGTCTTCTTTGTATATTGATTGCGCGTTGGCCGGCGAGGGATGACGTATATATAGCGGCGGCTCTTGGTTGCCGAGGTGAGGACTGATGGATAATAGTGCGCGATTAAGGACGAGGCTGAGTATAGAAATGTCATCCTTTTTCAGTTGTTTTTCCGTCGAAATTATATTTCAATGTTATACATCGTGGGATAAGCGAGGGAATATCGAATATATTATATAAATATAGAAGGGGGCGCATGATCGAGTACACACATCAGTAGAGAAAAGTTAAATTTGGTAAGACTCAAGTAGATTAAGTAAAACTTACACTAGACTATAATTAATAATCGTGCGAGATTGAGATAGCTTGTTTCTACTGATACGTAAACCTCTTTCTAATCGATTTTAGCATAAGTTTTTCTAACCAAAATATGCGATGATTATTATTTTTTTTTTGTTTTTTTTTTTGTTTTCTCAACCATTTCTTCCATCGATTGTTAATGGCATTTTGATAAAAAGTATATTGTATATCGAAGAATTTTATATGATGTCCGGTAGAAAGTCCGATAGGATTCACCTCGGTAACCAAGACAAGGAATGTGAATCAAGTCCTTTTTTGTTCAAACCAAATCGATGAATAATCAACTATGGCACTAAGCGATCTTCTTCAGTTGTAAGTCAAGTGCCGTTCGTGATTATCTCGTTTTGCGATTAACTGCCATCTGAGAAGGAAAGAAAAAGAAACTGTTGATTTTCGTTGATTTTGTAAATGTGATCAACGCTGTGTACCAAAAGAACGTGAAAGTGTTATACCTATTCTACCGACTGAATATCATGTTGTGAACGAGAAGTTATTAAGTTTTTTTTTTCGTCTATTTTGTCATGATTTCGAAACTGTTCACACGTTTTGCTCCGCGTATATATAGGAAGAAACTGAAAAATTATCCCTGCGATTCTCTCAGTGTGTGTGTATGTGTGTAAATCTTTGTTTCTGTTGCTCCTTGAGAGGCGATTGACAGAAAGTGATTTCGACGATACTTTTTGCAAGAGCTCAGCTGACAAACACAATGTGGATTATTGCGTTCTTTGTAATTTCATCGGAGAGGTAATAATATATATCAGAGTTTGGGATAACGCGAAAAAATTACTAGAGAAATAATTGTTCTTCTGTTCGACTATAAAAAAAAAAAATGTAAATCCTAAATTGATATTGAACGGGACTCGTATATTACAGTCGTTTGTGTCAACTAACAATTTTGAAAATATTTTGATTCATGTACTCATGATTGGTTTTATTTTTATCGATATGGAACATTGTATGTGATTGTAAAAAACGTTAATTTTTATCCATACAAATATAATTTTTGTACATTATGAGTGCTATAATCGTAAAATATGATTCAAAGGAAGAGTTAACATTTTTCGTTTCGTAAAATTTTTTTTTTATGCGTAATATTTACTCTGTATAATCTTCTGTACATAATGCGAATTATTGAAATCTATAATTGACAGTTTCTAATTTCATTTTACAAGATGATTGTTGGCGATAATCGGCGCTTCTTAGATTTATTTGTTATAATGGTTATTTGTCATATTTTAAACAATTTAATAAAAATGTATCAATTTATCAAATTTCATCCTGAATCACTTGAATTTAATTATATAAAACAATTGAAGAGTCATTTGGTGTTCAAAACAAGAATCCAAAACCAGGTATACTATATGATTAGATTAAACTTTACAGTTAAAATCACTGTTTTGTCAAGCGTCAGTGGCAAACAATTTTTTTTCGATTTATTCATTAAATGGACACACACATTTTATTTATAAAGTTTTATTTGTAATTTAATTGCAATTTTATTATACTAAACTTGCTAGAATTTACTAATTTATATTAACGAATAACAGCATACAATAATTTCTTATTCATATTATTAACAGAATTCCAGATATAACACTAACACAAAGAAAGTATATTACAGATTTTGCAAAACATCTTCTTTCATTTGATAAGGAATTTCCAATAACTCAAAATACCAAAACGCATCCCAAAATTCCCGAAATTCAATGAAAAAATATTCGAAAATAATTGAAAAGTTCTCCGGCCATTAACTTTCTCACGAACCTGTACCTACCCTCTCTTACCGAGAAATTAAGAGGCAATCGCAGAGGGGACAGCCGAGAGGCTTTTATCAGACACTCGCTCGGCAATCGGCGCCGGCGCGTAATTTCGATTCGCCTTCGGGATTACGTCAAAGTGCGCGACGCCGCAAAAATGTCCGCCGTCGTCGCGCATCTTTCTCCCCCCTCACCCCATCCATGAAGATGCCTCCGGGGCGAGCGTTCGGTCGGAAAAACCGCTGAGGGCCGACGCCGGATGAATCGTAATCGGCGTTTTTCGCGGGCGACCGACTAAAAACCACTTTCCCGCGGAATAAGAATTCGATTCCTATCTCGTTCTCTGACTCCGTTTTAATCTTCCCTTTTTTCCTCGACTGCTCGCCTTCGTTTCTTCTCTTTTCTGTTCGTGCCACGCTGGTGCGCGGGGGTCGAGGGGGCGGACGAATGGATTTTGCAGATGCATTCCGCGAGCGCGGCGGCGGGAAAAGGGGGAAAAGCGAGATTGATTTAGGAGGGGATTTGGCGGTGCCGGGGGATTTCTTTTATTTTTATTATTATTTTTGCGATATTTCGGAAATGATTTCGTATTAGTCGTTTGATGGATGAAAAAGGGATGAGAAACATACTCGATTCGTGTTATTTTATTGCGATTTGGTTTATTTTTCTAATAGACTTTATGATAAGCTTCAAATTCACAAGTTGATTGTAACAGATGCTTAATCTGCAGTCATGGCGAAGTTTTGTACGCAACAAAAAAAAAGCTTTGATAAAAAAAAACTTTTTAAAGTTCAGCTATGAATCTCATTTGAAAAATGTCCAGAAAAAACATAGTATCAATATTTATTTAATAATTTTCACCGTTATCGCTCTGCAACTTAACAATAGTATACCGAATATATTCACGTTTTTTACATAAATTTGAAAAGATGTCCTAATACTCAAAAATTTTCGAAACATAATAAAGCAGTATATATTCTAAACAAAGGGCGCGACAAAACACAGTTCGAACTGATTTAAAAGCAACGATTACCTCAAAAGCGCACTCTATCCTCGCCCCCCTCTCCTGCCATATTTTTCGCCGTTCTTCGAAAGTCGCGCCGGCCCGCGCGAATCCTAATAAATTATCCGTTTGGAAATAACGCACACTTTAATGAATTCCGCGGCGTTATGGGTCGCGTACAAACCTTCGCCGGGGCTAAAAGCCCGGGCCGAAAAGCGTTTTCGACTATACGCCGAACAGGAAACAGCGACGGCCGCTGCCGCGAGTTATATACGCCGGGGACATTCAATATTTCATGGCCGCGACTATCGACCCGGCGAGAAATCGGATTTTCAGAGCCGTAAAATTACCCCGCGAGCTCTATCTCTCGCGGTCATATATATCGCGGTCATGTGTGTGCGTTGTATTTTTTTTTTTCGAACCTCTCAGCGTTTTTTACCATTTCAATACACCATCGGTGTTGTTTTTTTTTTCGTTCGTTCTTTTTTTAAGCGCTCGCCCTTTTTAGCGGATAGAGGGATTTTCCATCAGAGCAGGGGCGATTTTAATTGAGGTTCGTAAGGGCGTGTTGTTTCGGGAAGAGAGGCATTTAAACGCACACGTGTGCGTGTATACCGGAGAGAAATTTCGAAGCGCAAGACGAGTCAACGCGACATGTCAATTTAAAAGAAAGATATCAAAAACGTAACTAACGTTAAGTTTCGCCTAACTTTTGTAATAATTTTAAAGAAACAGGTATATCAAATACGCGGCATTTCAAAGCGATCCACTCGTACCCTGAACACTTTCATTAAAATGCAAAGGCAAGTCACCGCGTTCGCTGCGAAATCAGCAGCGATATAGGTACATCACTGTAAAAGACCTCAGACGTTAAAGACCTCACCACCGTTACAAAAAAAAAGTCCCTCCGCCGGCAAAAAAGTCCCATTCAGCTGGGGCGCTCGCTAATGGCGGCCGGGGATCGTTAAGTTCGATGCGCGGTAGTAGATAGCCAAAGGAGCGCGATGGTCATGCCTTCGTCTCAAAGAGAGCGCATCATTAAAGCGTAACGAGCTTAGTTTAGCCGCACGCGAAGAATCGCCGATCCGTTATCTTTCCACTCTACCCCTCCGGCGACGTGAATTTTAAAATTTTTCATGGGCGGGAAAAGGGCCATTTTTTTACGTCGGAAAGGGTAAACGAATTTCGAGGGCTGATCGAAGCAAAATATTTGCGCTGAGGGGGAGACGGCAATGTTGAGTAGGGTGGGTACATTTTTTTTTTCGGTAATGAGATTTGGGTGTAAATTTCTCGGTTTGAAGAAGATTCTTGTCGTGATTCTTTTGTTGATTGTTAAAATTTGTAAGACAAAAATTATATCTCCGTTATTATTCTCCTGTAGTGATTTAAGAATGTTTATAAAAAAAAGAAACTGTTGAATTTGCCGATTCTAAGAAACCGAATTTCAACGCCGACATTAAAACTCCACAGTACTCGACCTTTTCTACATACAATTATCACGGTAAAAATGTCGATCGCGCCCCCATCATCGCAATCCTGAAAATTTTCCCGAACATTTATCGCTATTTTTCAGTGAAAAAGCGGCCAGTTCTTATACGCTAGGAAAGACAGTTTCGAAATTTTTCGATAACTTCACGATCATCGCCGCGAATATAGTAACACGGACGACTATATTCCACTTCTCAGAGCACGCGCAGAGTCGTTCCGAACTGCAACGACGCGTCGTATACGCGCCAGTGGCGGCGCAGTTCTCTCAAGAGAGGCGCGCACACATACACACAAGGTCATGCAGACAGATAGATATATATATACACAAGCGTGCAAAGTGATCGCTCCTGTTGAGGGCGAAAATTCGCCGCCGAGCGACTAAATAAACAAGTATATATGAATCATTCATCGAGCTCGCGTGCGCGCACACACATACATTGTAAATATGTACTTAAACGAAGTTACGTAGGATGTAAGTCGGTGCGAGAGAGAGAGAGAGAACGAGCGAGTAAGTAAGATTACGAGTGAGAGAGAGACTATGTCTTTGAAGCGATGTGAGAGAGCGAGAAAACGAGAGAGAGAGAGAGAGAGAGTGAGAGAGAGAGAGAGAGAAAGCGAGAGTGAGAATATATAAAAAATACGAGACTCTTTTCGGTTACGTTGTTTCTTATGTATGGACAATATCGAGTAACGCTGCTAAGTATATCGTAACGTATTATACATTTAAACGTCGTCACATTAAAAAAAAATAATAATAAAATGATTCTTTTTTACGCAAACACGAACACGTTTATGCATATTTTGACCAAGCGTGCTCTACCTATTACGATTTAACAAAAAAAAGTGTATGAAGTTAGGCGAAGTCACAAGAAAACCCATCACTTTTTACTTCATCCTCCTCGATACATACACGAACATACCGAATTCTAATTAGAACACAATCTAATGATCGTTCTACTCCTCTAAAAGGACACATCAACGCGCGCGATTGCGAATTTTCGTGTTCTCGCGCGCACGTGTACAAGGAAATAAAGTCAAAAGTATGGGGTTTTTTACTTCCATGAAAAAAAAAAAAAAACGAGCGG
>JAPYZP010002976.1:0-12305 GCA_030522985.1 Torymus sinensis
CGAGAGAGACAGCATGTCATAAAACTATTCCTCTCTCTCTCGCACACTGGAGACACTCTCCCGCATGGGATGCTTACTCCAGAGGTATATGCTCTAAGGATGCCAAGGTTACAAATTGGAAAGATGAAAATGCGTTTTCAACAGTGTTACCACCGGAATTCACTGCCAACTCTTTAAGTTACAGTTTGAATCTTTGGATGAAAATTTATTGTCAAACTGAGAATAAGAATAATACTTAATTTTGCTTAACTATAGTAACAAATGTAAAAATCAATTTATATTATATATATATTTGTTATAAGGCATTTATTAATAATAAAATACAAAACAAGTTTGGAAATGATTAGATTTATTATTAAAATCATTTAAAGTGTTTTACACAACCATTGTGAAAATATAATTAACATGAGTCAATATAAATCTTTTTTGAGGTATCTCAAATTTAATAACAGTTCTTTTGTCTGTTTTGATCTTTTTTTTTTTAAGGTACTTTGATTTTTAGTGTCTCATTTAAACGGCGCAAGATATATGTTTTAGAAATTTCTTATTTATGACTTGCTTACTTTTTCTAGCTTAACGTGTAACACTTTAACACTTCCTTCAAAAGTGTATAAATAAAAAATTATTTATAACCATTAAGCAATAAGAATGAAAACTAGTTTACATATATAGTTAAATAGTTATCAAAAAATATATGTACTTAATAACAATGAAATAATTTATTGTCCTATGCTCATAACATACTACTTATTGCTAATAATCTCGAAATGAAATTTATACAAATAGCGGATAAAAGCACTTTTACTTTTTCTTTGCAGTGCTTTTCTTACATACAAATAGATGTAAAACCGCTACAAACAAATGTTGATACTTTTGTGGTCAGAATAAAGTGATAATATTAACTGAAATATTATTATAAAGCATAAACATTTAAACCTACTTGTTTTTGTAAATTTTTCGATATAAAATTTCCAAACGTCGAATAAATTATAGTTGTAAAATCTTGTACAAAAGTATTTACAATCTAAACGATACTTCAGATCCCGTTAAATACAAGCAATGCCAAACACGTTAATAGATTTTCGTCGATTAAAGGAATAAAAATATAATCTAAAGCTTGGTCGCGATACTCCTTACAAAACTACAATAACAAAATGCATACATATGTGCGGCTGCCGCTCATTTCTTAGTTTTGCTATTCCTTCGCGTTTGGCATTTGAAGGAAAAGTGTCCAGTCTTGTGGCAATTGTAGCAGACGCTCCTCGTCGCGGGACACTGATGCTCCTTATCCTCGTGGCTCAGACCGCAGAATGTACACGCGAGAGTGACATTGCTCGGGCATTGCCACGCGAAATGTCCCAGCTTCTTGCAGTTTGAGCATTCCTTGCCGGATGCTCGGCACTTGCCATCCGCGTGGTTGGATCCGCAGTCGAAGCAATCCGTAACGTAGACGACTCTCGCGCAGCATTTAGCGAAATGATCGCTTCCGCCGCACTTCCAGCACTTCTCGCCTCTGGCTCTGCACAGCTGATTGCCCTCGTGACTCTCGGCGCACCTGTCGCAACGGCCCTTCGCGTGCATGTGCTTGAACGAGTCTTTTTCACTTTCGCACAGTCCCAGCAAGTGTTTTCGTATCTCCGCGGGCTTGTCGCACTCTTCCCAGATGAAGGCCAATTCCTGCAGGGACAGAGAGCTGTAGTCCGTCAGCTTCGCGAATGAGAAATTTAGCTCGGAAAAGCGCTCGAATATCTTTTCGGACAATAAATCCTGGAGCATCTTTTCTTTTATCACCCTGTCAGTATTGCTTTTCGCCGTTTTCTCTGCTACATCCTGTAATAATGTCGAAAATCGATTTTTAAGGTTGTATTTATATTCTTAGGTGGTAAAGTACCTATAGCAATCATAATTTTTTTTTTTTTTACCCCAAGATATTTGAGCAAATTACAGATTCCTGCACAGAATTTTCATTGTTTCAATTCATTTTCAAGTTCTGTAAATTATTACAGTAATCCACTGTTTGGAACGATTTGAGGAATAGTGAATGGCAGAAAGAATTAGTACAAATTAAAAAAATTCAAACGGAATAACGTATAAAACCGTAAAATGTCGGTAACTATAAATAAGGTTCCATTTCGCCAAGGCGCTAAAAAAGGTTCCCTTTCGACAACGCCTTGAACAACCATTTCTGACGAATAATCTTTATTTATTATTTTTTTTTCTTCTTCTTTCATAAAAAATTATTTTGAAAAATAAAAAATAGAGAATACATTACATACAGTTATATGCTGTCTATACGTTTTAATTGTTCTATTTTTAGCATTGTACTTCAAATATAACTGTTTAGCAAACATTTTAAGCTCAAAAATTCAAATATTAACCATTAGATAAACGATTTCGGCATAAAAATGATTTATCTGTTCATGGTAAATATTTCTTTACCGTTGTCCCTTTTATTATAGTAAAATAGTATTAAATTCGATACATAATAAACGAAGGTACAATGATTTTCGTTTTTCATTTGAAGAAAAAAAGAAAAAAATACGGCTGAAATGGAACCTGTTTCAGCGCATCGCCAAATGGTACCTTTGACAGCGCAACGACGAAATGAAACCATATACTTATTTCTCCCAGCCGACGAGAATTGAATCGTTATAGGATGATTTCACCAACGGCGGAAGAGACACCAGTGAATGAATATTTTTAATAAAAATCGTTGATAAATTTATTTTTAATGTTTCTGGCCTCTTAAAGCACTTTTTTGACGGTTTAATATTATAAAAGCATTTTATTAAAGCGATTGAAAATATAACGTGACCCGTTCATTTACTGGCGAGCTCACCGTATCACGTTTTGAAAAAAATTTCCACGGAGAAAAGTTTATTTGTAAAATTTATTATTTTTATAGTAGCGGTGGGACACACTCGACATGTGGGATTTTTACTGTTTTAAATAATAATTGTTATGATTTTCTAGCAAATGTTACTTTTTAAATAATAATTTTTATTATTTTTGTAGCAAATTTTACTATTTTAAACAGTACTTTTTTATGACTGCTGCAAAAATAATAAAAATTACTATTTCAAATAGTAAAATTTGCTATAAAAACCATAAAAATTATTATTTAAAACAGTAAAAATTCCACATGTCGAGTGTGTCCCATCGCTACTATAAAAATAATAAATTTTACAAATAAATTTTTCTCCGTGACGAAATGACTATTTTTACAAAACCTTTCTTTAATAATTATGCAAAATTTAAAAACCTTATTTCGACAAGATCAATACTTTAAAGAATGAAAATTTCACAAACTGGGTAACCAGTCTCGCCAAGCTGTTGAAAACATATACCCAGAATATAGACTTAATAACCGTAAAACTTGAAACAACTTGGCACTATTCCTCACCTCAGCCGGCGCACAGAACATACAAACTCGGCGCAATTTTACGTAACTACCGGGAAATAAAAGCTGCACGTACCTTTAGCGCTTTGATATACTCCTCGACGGGCTCGTTACCGTGCCGCCTACGCCCGCCGAAAATGAAGTAAACGTCGTACTTGAAGAGCAGCGTCTCAATGTCCGTCTCGCTGGCCTCATTGTGGTAATGAAAATTCCTGGCGATCTCGGCGCCGACGGCGCCGATAAGCTTGAGGAACTCGACGCCCTGCTTGTGCGCCGGCACGTACTTCTCGTCCATGAAGGTCAGGAAGCAATTTCGCCAGGCGATCCATTCCTGACGCGACAGCGTCGCCAGCGGCCACGGCGACGGTAGCTTTTTGTGCTTGCTCTTGTGACAGCCTAAGTGATAGATGAAAGTTTAACAGTTTTTTAAATTAATATATCGAAGGTAGACGGAGCTTCGTGTCTTATAGATTCAGAGGGGTTTCTCGTCGTCGTGCAAAACGTTATGCGTTTAATCAAAGTATACTACGAATTCTCGTAAATATTTCGTTGTGCAACGCGGGCTTTTACATGTATCAAAATATGAGACCTACTTATGCATCACTGAGAAAAAAAGTTTGGTAAAAATTGTTAATAATTTTGTCAAATTTACCATACTGGCCCGTAAACTATACCTACCATAGACTGTAAAAATCCGAAAGATTATCATTAAGAAATTTTGCTGGAGTCATAGGAGTCCTTTAGGATTTTAGCTCTTTACACAATCCGTGGTAATTTTAAGAGATAGTGTAGTAATTTTTACATAATTTGTTTCTCAGTGTATGTAGTATACATTTATTAGGTATTAGACATAAAAAATTCGACTGTGTGAAAGATTTTCTTCGAATGTGCGTCCAAGCAGTAGTCGATAAACAGTTTTTAATGGTATATTTTTCTAAAATTGTATACTGAGAAAAATATCTAATAAAAATTATTATAATTCATACATTGAGAAAAATGATTTATTAAAAATCACTATAATAGATAGTAACGTCGAGATATACTTGCAATATCAAAATAATTACTATTTTTTACAGTAAAAATTATTATATGCACATAGTAAAAATTGCTATGCACATAATAAAAAAATTTCTATGGAAATAGCAGTTTTTACTATAAAGTATAGTAATTATTTTGATATTATTTTGATATTATTTTGATAGTAGAAATTTTGACTATAAAACATAATAATTATTTTGATATTGCAACTATGTCCCGATGTTACTATGTATTACAGTAATTTTTATTTATAATTTTTAGTTTTCTCAGTGTACCGACATTGTTAGATTTTCCGGTATTTTTTTTACTATTATCAATTATTTTTATCGGCCCCTGTTTTTCAACTTATTACAAAACAGCGGGATGATTAAGGTAACTAGTAAAAAACTCAAAAAGAAATTGAAATGAAAAAAAATTCGACGTAGGCATCCAAAGTGACTCCCCCTTTCGCGCGAATTGATGATAATTGGACGACCTATTAAGTGTCATGCGGGTAAATGTTCTACCGCAGGTTTATGCGTTAAATAGAAATTGTCAGTGCAATCAATTAATTTCGTGTCGGTGCAGTATTAAGCATTCGATGACTATCATCATTTTATCTTTATAGCTCCATGCGCAGAGCTTTTTGAATAAAAAGTCGCATGTTGCGTGCTACTCGAATGCGTTCGTATAAATAGACGGTTTTCAAGGTACAAGGTTACACGCCAAAGTCTTTTTCTCTTGTATAGATTTCAAGTAACACGGATTTGAACATTTTCCTGCCTTTTATATATAGCATACAAATTTAACTTTACGAATGTTTTTGCTAATTACGAGATATACTTGAACCGCGTAATTTTCGTGTAATCGTATAATTATAAATTATCCTCAATTAGTAAATTCCAATGAACTGTAAAGAGTTTTATTGGAAAAATGCGTGGGTACAAAAACTATCGACTTGCATTGAACGTTTCTTAAAAGTGTGTTACTTGAAAATAGCACACAAAATATTGGCTTTAATTGCGTGAAACAATAGATAATTACGAATGAAATGATAATTATGCCCATCATGATGCGCAGTGGTATCTAAATTATCAACTATCAATATACACTGCATAGCGAGATGATTGACACCTCGAAATTTAAAGTAATATTATATCTCTTAATTATACGAGCACTACGTGGATTGCGTTGCAAAATTATCGCGCAACTCGTGAGAGCAAAATTCCCTAAGAAACTATTGATTAACTTCAATATATTCTAAATAATAATGTTAATAAATTAGCTACTTGCGAAAAAACTCTCCAATCATTATTTCAATCTATTTTTATAAATTATATAGAACATTATTATCGCACTTTACGAAGTAATTATATGACGTTGCTTTCACAGTCCATTGATGCGCGTAACGCGACCCCCTCGAAATAACTCAATATACCAACACCGCAGCGGAGCTCTCCCCCGATCGCATAATAATATACTGTATCTAAAAGCCGCGTATCGCGTGCTCTGATCGCCAATGCGCGCGCGCACGATAAAAAAGAAAAATACCCAACATCACTGACACCTCGCTCGCGTGCACGCACACACAGTTCTCGGAAAATTCTTGGCCATGTCGCGAAACTACACCTACAGTGCAATTATCATCCCGTCGGCGGAACATGGCCGCGTGCGAAATGCAGGTGTCCCGGTGCTATATACATGTATGCATGTGTGCACGAGTTTCGCGCGCGCGCATACGCACAACAAATCGTGCGTATAACGTAATCGAGCGTTGAACTCTGCACAGCGGCGGCGGCGGCGAGTGAATCAGCTGGCGCACGATTAGGATTCCTCTCCTGCGTGCTATACTCTTGTATTGCGAGAGAGACGCTACCGCACCGCCGCCGGGCTCCGCGTGCGAGGTAAATATTTATACCCGAGAGTCGCGCGGAGTCTCCACTTTTTGGATCGAAAGAGAGAGAAAGCGCCATGCCATGCGGGCGTGCGTGTGTGTGTTTGTGTGTGTGTGTATGTAGGCGCATGTAAGTGTAAGCAAGTTATGTAAATCCATCGTAAGTATAGACTTACCCATGTCTCGTAAGGCCTGCAGGATATCTACGCACGTGGCGACTGCGTTTATATGTATATACAAAAACACACGTATTTCAGGTATATATTATCGCCCTCGTCTCCCGCCGCTAGAACGCTGACAACACTGCTACTGTCGCCGTCGTAGACTCAGCAGCAGCTCCCGTCATTTTTTCAGCTTTAGCATGTGACTACTCGTGCAGCACCGAAGGGGAGAGTGAAAGAGAGACGTGCAACAGGAGGGGGATCAGGCGAATTAAAGCGTTACGTGTGCACGATGGGTGTATAGGTAAAGGTGTGAGTATAGGTATAATATGATCGAAGAAATATGAGAACGTCCGCGCGCGATGCGTTCCCCCTCAGTTGATGTAGAAATGTCAACAAACGTGGTGTGTGTGTGCGGAGGCTGCGACGGCCGCTCTGCCACTGAACCAGAGACACTATGCTATGCCTGCACCCGTGCGCTGCACGCGCGAGGCTCGGTATAGGCCAGCGCCATATATATATATATATATGTTTGTGTATATGTATGTGTATATATATATAGCGACACCGTGACTGTACACTGTACGACGGCGCGTGCATCATCGATGTAGGGAAAGAGAAAGGACGGGCTCTATATACTGTAGCATATATAAGATATATATAGCCGCAGGGGTCCGCGCAGCGAGGTCTTCGGTACTATATCGCGCAGACATGGCACTGAAGCACATCGTCATAGATGAGAGTAAATTAGCGTCGCGGTTAGGTCTTCGCGGGGGTCGAATCGCGAGGGGATGGGATGTATGTAAGTAGGTACTTATATCATATGTATACATATGATATATGTATATCATGGTATGGATGGTGAGAGGTTATGTTTTGATTTTGCAGGCGGTGGAACCGGCTACATTGGGTCCTGCATACTTAAACGCGCTGCACGTGCTGAACGTCAGGACGACCCTCGTCTCGCGTATGCCTGACCCTAAGAGGATAATGTGGGTAGATATCATGGGCAGTTTGAGGCTCGGGATTTTGCTGCTGGCATCGGCCGACTTTTTGCGCGTTTTTTCTCGTTACATAAAAGCAGGCAATAATTGCCATTTTTTAAATTTCAAAATTGCGTGTTTTATATAAGTTTTTGTATCTTCAATACTTGCAATGTGACAGTCAATAGAAAGGACATCATTTTTTAATGAAAGAGGATATTTGAGAAGAGATTGCCCATATCTCAAGAAAAAGGCCCTATGGGATGAAAGTATGAACACTGGGCTTCATTTTTATGCACGACAAATCGACTCTCAAATGCCCACAAAAATCCGTTTCCCGCAGGGTGTGGACTCTCCTTGTAAGTTTTGAGAAAAATCACATGTTCTCGATCAAATATAAAAAGTGAGCACCACAAGCGTTCTATATTTGGCTTAGAGGCCCAGTATGAAGACTTTTATATAAATGTTTAATTTATGAATGATTAATTAGTTTTTAATTAATCATTAAATATCATTTACTTTCACATTGAAAAATATATCAATAATTTAACTAAAAGGATTTCTAGATAATTTTTATTTTTTATTATTGTTATGTTCATAATTTAGCAAGAATTAGAAACTAATGGACTCCCTAAAGATACGAGTACCATCCTTAATGTTGCTGGGTTAAATATTCTGGACTTCAAACATAGATGGAGTTCAGGATTCAAAGTGTTTGGAAAATAGCAGAGTAAAAACAACACAACAATTATATAGCTAAAACAATAGTAAATTCAGACGCAAAAGCTTTTGTTACAATTTCTGGAGTAGCTTTTTACCCACCTGATGGAAAAAAGTATACAGAAAATGATGAATGTGAAAAATATGACTTTCTGTCAGGTAATTTTGTTATTGTTTATTTATTATTATTATTTTTTTTTTTAAATAAAAGTGAAACTAAATCAGTACCTATGCTTTTAATATTGTAGAGTTATGTCATGAGTGGGAGGCTGCTGCAGAATTGGCTAAAGATTTTGAACCAAGAAAAGTTACAATTAGATCTGGTGTTGTTTTGGGTAGGACAGGAGGCATGATTCAACAAACTTTTCTCCCTTTTTTTCTTGAACTTGGTGGCCCCGTCGGAAGTGGTACACAACACATGCCATGGATTCATATAAAAGATCTTGTTAATTTATTTATTCATACATTTGAGAATGAAAACGTAAAAGTTGTTTTAAATGGAGTGGCACCTCAGATTAATATAAATATTATTTAAAATAATAGTATCATTGTTTTGTGCAGCTTGTAACTAATGCAGATTTACAAAAGCATTTGCATCTTCCTTAAAAAGATCACCAATTATACCTATTCCAGCATTTTTCTTTAATACACTTTTAAGTGCAGAACGGGCAAAGGCACAAATGTTATTGTTATTAAATTATTTTATTTTGTAATTAATTTGATGTATTATCTAAATTTTCTGATTATGCTGGAAGGTAAGAAAGTTATAGCTAAACGTGTCTTATAATCTGGTTTTAAATTTGAATATCATACAATTCAAAAAGCTCGTAATCAATTTGGAGTGCTATTTTACAAAGAAGCCTACTAACGAAAAATGCCTCCCTAGTCCTATATTGTAAATAAAATTTTTTATTAAAGTTAAATTATTAATAAATTTAGAAAAACAGTATTATGTTTTATCAAAGTTTTAAATAAAATATTTATATAAATGCTATTTTGGTAACACAAATTAATCTTTTATTCCTGTTTCTTTAATTATTCTATTTAATGTTACTGTTTCACTATTTTTATATTCTTTTATTTTAGTATTTAAATTATGAAATGCTTTGTAATATCTGAAAGTACTAATATGCTTATAATTGATAAATTAAATATTTATATAAAAATTAAAAAAAAACTTTATATTGACGGTTTATAAAATGAATCAAATATCTGATTTTTAAATTACAATGTTTATACTATATTTACAAAAGAGTTATTAAAATATAAATAAGTAAACTTACACAGATAAACTATTTTTAAAACTCCATTTTCATATCTAGAAAGAAAAGAGCAAAAGTATTATTAGGAACTTAAATAATAAACTAATTATTATTATGTAAATATTCATGTTACCACTCTTTCAATTTATCTCCTCATTGTGAATTTTCAAGACCCCTTATAGGAATTCTTGAAAAGCATGAAGTGGTTTGTTCAAGCTGGTTTTCTTATAGATTTTTATTCTTTTTACATTAACAACTGATTCTCCTTGTTTAGTTATTTCTTTTTCATCAAAAACATTAATTTCATTGATTAATGTTGTGATAGTAGGTACATTGTTAGGATTAAATTGTTCTACTACTTTTGGATTGATAGGTATGCAGACTTTCCCAGTCTTTGGATGAACAACAAATGGAGATTTCAACAAACAATTCCTTTAGATACATTTATATCCAATCTTGGGTAAGCCTACTCAATCATTGTTTCACTCATAACGTGAGGTGTCCTCTGCCACTTTTTAGATCCCTGAAATGTAATGATGAAAATGATAATTATTATTATTTTACAATATTATATGTTATGGAATTTTTTAAATAAAACCAGCACTTATGTTTAATTAGAGGAGTATTTTCCCGGAATCCCGAAGGAATCGATCGAAAATTCATTGAGAATCGAGCAACATGCATATATACGGAGGTACAGACATCACAGAAAACGCGTAAAACGCACTCATTTTGGGTAGAAAATACATTTTATATATCAAATTGTTACTTTTTGAAGTCGGACCATTTTCGCTATGGTGAAATTATAAGGCTCGCCCGAGAAGCGGTCGTGTCTAAAAACGGGACCGAACGATATATATATATATATACTAGGGGGGGGGGGGGGGGACCCCCCCACTCGCTCCGCTCGTCAACCCAAATTAGAAATTGGAAAATATATTAAATGTAATCTAGAATATAATATGTAGAATTTATTGCGGGTTTTCAATTTTTCAATGAATCATTTTTCAATTGAACATGTTCTTAAATATAGTAGTCTTGAATACCTAAAGAATAGTATATCACGCATCTTCGGAGAGAAAAACTTGCCTATTTTCCTCCCGTAGGGCGTATAATATTTGAAAATACCCGGGCTGAAAATACCTCATTCGAGTCCTTGAATCGGTTTCGAAAATAGTAGTTCCGTTAGGGAATGGTTCTGTCTCTACGTGTCTGTATCTATGTCTCGCTCTCTGTGTCTCTGAATCTATGTCTCGGTCTCTATGTCTCTGTCTCCCCGTCTCCATCTCTACGGTTCTGTCTCTATGTTTATGTCTTTAATCGAGGTCTCTACATCTATGTTTCTACGTCTCTGTCTCTGTGTCTCTATCTTTAATCAATGTCTCTACATCTATGTATCTACATCTCTGTCTCTATGTTCCTGCCTCTACGCCTAAGTCTCTACGTTTCTGTCTCTACTTTTCTTTCTCTACGTCTCCTGTCTCTGTCTCTACGCCAAAGTCTCTACGTTTCTGTCTCTACTTTTCATTCTCTACGTCTCCTGTCTCTACGTCTCTATTGCTGCGGCTCTGTCTCTACGCCTCTCTTTGTACGTTTCTATCTCTCCTTTTTTTTGTCTACGTCTCTGTCTCTACTTTCTGTCTCTACGTCTCTGCCGCTACTTTCTGTATCTACTTTTAGAACTCTGCGTCTCTATGTCTCTCTATGTCTCTCTCTCACTACGCCTCTGTCCATATGTCTCGGTCTTCACGCCACTGTCTTCACGCCACTGTCTTTACGCCACTGTCTTTACACCTCTGTCCCTGCGGCTCTGCCTCTACACCTCTGTCTCTATGTCTCTGTCTCTCCGTCTCTGTCCCTCCGTCTCTGCCTCTACTTTTCTATCTGTACGTTTGGCGTACATCTTTGTTTCTATTCCTCTGTTTCAAAGCCGTTGCCTCTATTTCTCTTTCTCTACTTTTCGGTCTAGATTTGTCTGACTTTATGTCTCTATCTCCCTGTCTCTGTCTTGACGTCTCGTTTTCTATTGCTCTGTCTCTACATTCAATTTTCTATATTTCTGTCTCTCTATTTCTCTGTCACTACATCTCGGTCTCTACGTCTCTGCCTCTGCGGCTCTGTTTCTCGTCTCTGTCTCTACGCCTCTGTTACTACGTTTCTCACTCTATAATCTTTGTCTCTACGTCTTGTTCTTTACCTCTCTGTCTCTACGTATCTGTCCTTACCTGTCAGTCTCTACGCATCTGTAGTTAGGTCTCTGTCTCTATACCTCTGTCTCTATGTCTCTCTTTTTATATTTATGTTTCTACTGCCGAATCTGCTGAAAGATTCTGATTAATCGGGGTAATTATCAAGTCAATCAAATTTTATTTGAGTCGCAGGAACGCGGAACGACTCTAGGGCTCGTTCTCCATATTTTCCGTGCCGTGGCAATTGACAAGGCACGGCACGGCACGAGACTTCACGGCACAGAATATATAGAGAAAGAGCCTAAGACATACGAAGGAACAGGATCTAGTTGCGGAGGGTACGCGGAGGGTACGCGGAGGGTACGCGGAGGTACAACGCCCTATTGCGGAGGAACGCGGAGGAACGCGGAGGAACGCGGCGGGGCAATTCGGAGGGTCCATACAGACCCTAAATAACGCAGAAAATCAAGGAATTTTACGTTCTTTTGCGGAGGGGCCTTTGCAGAGGGACGCGGAGGGAGGCGGAGGGAGGCGGAGGGTATAGGGCTGAAATGGGCTTACCACTATATAATATAATAAGATATATATATATATATATATCTTCCTATATATATATAGCTGGTGGAGCTTTTTGTGAATTAGCTGCCCCTTTGCTGCCCCTTTTGCCGCCCATTTGCTG
>JAPYZP010002977.1:0-12626 GCA_030522985.1 Torymus sinensis
GAATTCATATTTATCCTCTTCGTAGTACAAGCGATGACAATAGAGCAAAAACTTTTATCGAAGAACTTGTTAGTCAACACAACTTCGTTTAAAGTTATGATTTTCCTCTTGTCAACTTTTATTACATTTACAGTAGCAAAATATACTGTAAATTAACATATCTTAAATTCCAAAGCATATAAGAAAGAACCCGGAGGACAATTTTGTAAGAACATTTAAAAATGCAAATAATTGTATACTACATAACATACACGATCACGATATATATACAATTTCTTGAAATATTCCAAGGTTCACTTTTTCAATACCATGCATTTAAACTACAATATTTTTCTCGTAATGTCCGAGACCGGAATACCTGCATAAATATTTATACCGTTCAATACTTTTCCAAGTCCGAGTCTGGAAACTAACAACAAAGTATCATTGTTATTTATGATAGTAGAAACAACTAATCGCTCAAGCAATAAATAATACATTTTTCGTGAAAAAAGCCGTCTGTCACTCCGGCCGTCAACCAATAGGAGTTGCAGTTGATTACCAACTCTAATTAATCGTGTAATCACCCTAGCCCGGCGCATTTACGTCCGATTAACGCTCGCGTGTATTCGCGTGAAAGGTTCAGAGATATTTTTCAAGGATATAGACGGCTGCCGTTCAAGAGCGCGCGTGCGTGCGTGCGTGCGTGCGCCTAGAGCAGCCGGTATAGTGCAGCAACGTGTGCGCCGCTTACACTGCGCGATCAATCGAGATTTGTTGATGCAATATCCTACCGAACGAATGCGTAGGCGCACGCGCCCGCGTTCGCGCAGATGAAACAAGTAACCACATGCGCCTCGTGTAACAGCTTCTGCAAACAGTGCCTGCATATCGGATAAATCAAGCTTTTCCCGCAGCGGCGACGCACTTCGACATTCATATCCCGTCGCCGCTCTTTTTCCGTGTTTCTCCAATAAATTTCGTTTTTGTCGCTCATGTATATATATATGCTAACATCCTGCCTTGATAATGAAACTATTGAACAATTTTTTGTTTCACTATTTCTTTTCAGTAGTATTAGAAATGATGAAATATTTCATTTTTTAAAATATCTATATAAATTCAATGTCAATTGGAGCTGTCATCACGTTAATACCAAAATATTGAATTCCGTGAGAGTTACAACATATTCTTTACTACTCCACCGGCACGCCATACCATAATAACTAGTTAATTTCTGTAAGAAAATTTTTAATTGATGTCATTGTAATAATCTCAATTTTATTCTTTGTGGGTTTCGATACAAACTGGAACGGTCATTAAAAATATATAAATCTGTAGTAATATCAGTTGACAATGAGATAAATTCCGCGTACATTATGGCGCATGGAATAAAGTGTTCGATCAGATGGTTGTGAACATATTTAGGCAATAAGCCAAAACAGTAAAATAGCTTAAAGATTTATTTTCAACCTGCCTGCGGAATCCATGAAATCTGAGTTATGTAGAAACACAATATTATCATTACAAATCTATGATAAATTAATTATCACTTTGATAATACAATCTAATTTCTAATTACATGCACTAACTTCAAGTTGATTAAAATAGTAGTCCCGTAAATTTGGCGATGAAACTTTTGTTCGAATCCAATTAACTTGAGAATGGATGGAAATATTCAAATTTACTGTGGATCATGTATGAATTTCCAGATTTAATTTCAAATATCTCACATTCTCGTAAATTTAAAAAGACATATAGCTATTAAAATATATTGCTGGAAAAAATATTGAAATCGTTCTATTAATATAATACTTTCGATCACTTCGCAAGTCTTTTATTAAATTCACGATTCAATGCGTCGTCAGCTAAATGAAAAATTTAAAGCTTACACCTGGTGTTAAAATAGTGCGAACTCCTAAAAGAGGAACTTCGAGCATAAAATCTCGAATAGCAATTTAAAATACTGATATGGAAGAGATCCATATTGATAACAGAGTTGAGTCATTAAGAGCTTGACAATTTCCTGTACTTAAAATATATCAGTCTTATGATATTTCATAAGTAATCTATAATAACCGTAATGAGAGAAGGAAATAATAAAAACAAGTAAAAGAGTAACAGTAACAGAAAATAGTAAATACAATAGCGTGAGTTATTATGAAAGGGCGTAGATATAAAGTACCTTACCATAAACACATATTTTAATATCAATGAGACGCTAAAAACTAATTCAATTTTCAGATTACATACCCATCAGAGGCTCCCATTAGTGAAGACAAAAAAAAGGCAAAAATGGAGGTGTCACCGAAATTCGTGGAAGTGAAACCGGGTTTCCAACCATCGGAGAGATGGCGAATCATGAAAAATATTTTAATGATTGGATTCGCATTCATGATCCACTTTACGGCTTTTATGGGTGCCAGCAATCTTCAGAGTTCTGTCAATGCCGACAACTCGCTAGGAACGTTTACATTGGCTGCTATTTATGGAAGTTTAATCTTCAGTAATATCTTTCTGCCAGTGTTGGTTATAAGGTAATGTACATTATCTCGAATAGCTTTTTTAGAGTCATTAGGCGCATTTGAAAGTTTTATAACGCATATATTATTAACGCAACTTTTAACATAATTTTTGTACAGAATGGCTAATTAATTTTATGTGGACCTAGTTTTCAGCCGTAAAGCGTTAATGGAGTTTTTACATAACGTGACATAATTTTCTATAAGAGTATGTAATATCAATATAAACTACTTATGAAAAAGCTTAACAGCTATAAAATTACCATATTAAGTTATCAATAAAATGATGATATAGTTAATGACTTTATTTATGGCGCAAGTATTCCTGCTTAAAAATATTAGCATCTTTCATATAATATGATTCTTATTTAAATACCTGATTTATTTATTACGTTATATCGTAAGTAATAAATCTTCGGTACAAATATCGGAGACACATTAAAACTGTAAATACATTAAAATCCATATTATTTTATTTTATTAACTCTTTTTTTATTTCACAATTTCGTTCAATTGTTTAGTTTTATATCTCTTTGATTTTAATCTTTGTATACACATTTTCCCGAAAAGATTTTATAACGAATAGTAACGAGCTCGTTCGCATTAATCAAACTGACTTTGTGAATAATGGCCATAGATTGTTTTTCGAAGTCACTAAACTCAAACTAAATTTTGCAACCTCATACGAGAAGCCGCATGTTAGCAAACCAAAAGATAACACTGTACTTGCAAACGTGTAGACTTATTTAATTGATAAATTGATATTTCTCTAGATCATCTCTTATCATTTTTGTTTTATCTCTTTCTCGCATAAAGTGTTATCAAACACTTGTTCAAGTACATTCATATTTGATATTGATTCAATTAATAATTCTGAAAGCTATTTCACTGATACCCATTTCACAGATAACGATACTATTATTCCGAATCACAATTATATTGACAGATTTTGATTACATTATTGTGGTAAAAACATTTTTAATTCAAAATAAAAAAAGAAAGAATTTTTTCAAAATAATAGCTTTTTTATAAAAAAAAATATATAAAAGATAATTAAGTTTTAGTTAATTTACAGAAAAAAATCAATGTTTTTTTTATATATAAATCATTATTTCTAATGAAGTTAATATTTTTATTATTATTTTCTTTTGATGGGTACGTAACTTATTAAAACTTAATTATTTTACATGCAAAAAATTTAAATTTTAATAATCCATGCAATGAAAAAGTTATTTAAAATGACATAATATATAACATAACGAATAAAATGAGAAAATAAAGCAAAATTATTTCGATAAGGTAATCAACAACAGTTTGATACAAAATATTGAAAAATAATTCTGAAAAATTTCTTTGAAAAATTATTTTGGAATCGGACTGATACAATAATATCAAAGTACGTAAATAGTATAATAATATATATCAAATAATTTATATAACTATTATTATTTATTTTCTGTATCATGATAAGAGAACCTTTTTCATCAGCGTCGAGACTACTATATATACGCTTGAAGTAGGTTTCAATTGAACCACAATCTCCCGAACCCCTTTTTTAATTTGGCGACCCGCACTAAGTCGTATTTCGTTCGAGCCGTGAAATACGTTTCCGGTGTATAGAGCGTGTGACAAATGGCTCTTTATAGTGGACGAAACTAATCTCGAGGATTTTTTCTACGGCGGGATTCCTTTTTTCAATGGCGGTCAAATAAATATCGTGATAATCATGAACGTTACTTTTTCCGCGTTTAATACATACGCCGGCCTACGTCGCCCCTTAACGTAATTACAGTGCCAAGATGTGTACACGAGAGACAGAGAGAAAAAGAGTATGTGCGGGGGCGACCCGTTTAGTGGCGCGCTTCTCTCTCTCTCTCGGGCCAGCAAGAGAAGGGGGAAAAATAAATGTAAAAGTCTAATAATAAAAAGTAATCGCTCCCTTTCACCGCTCATAATAATAAAAAAAAGTGCTTCTCGCGCCGAGAGTAATTGCGTTAAAGCCGATGTAATGTGTTCCCGTGCAAGCGCGCGCGCGGGCGCGTAACTCTCGGCTGATCGATGAGTGGCGAGAGGCTCTGCCGGCCTCTCTCGTTAACGGCCTGAATGGCAGAGTAGCTCTTCAAAAAAGCGCGACTGGAACGAGGCGGAAACGCGCAGGAGAGCGTTTTATTGCTTTTCATACAGGCGATTCTATAGTTTTCTCGATTGTAGTTGTACTCTAAGCGCTGCGCGTTCGGAATCCTGACAAAAAATCGTTCTATAGTAATTATTAGGGTAAGCGGTTTATCATTGTTGACTGAAATTTCACGACAACATAGCGTCCCGTGTATTCAATTCAAAACCATAATCATGCATGTGGGATATTTGTATAATATAAGCAAAGCGCTTTATTTAGGCCAGCGTCCATTACCCGGCCGACCGCAGAGCCAATAGAACAAAAGCGAGATAAACTTGACAAAGTTCGGGTGAAAATTTATATTATTATAGCAATGATCCGCGGCATTGGTAATGGACCGACATTGTCCAACGGAGAATAAAGCCTTTGGGCTCGCACGTCTCTCACCATCACATATTCTCCGCATGTATGTTTCATTCTCTCGTTTCACTCCCTATATACGCAGCGACCCTCGCGCACGTGCGTTTCTACGAAACAAGAGCGCGTGGAAATTCGATGCAGGCGCGTATATATGTATATACTAATCAGGGTGTCGCAATCAATGCGCGATAATAACGAACTCATGTGTGTGTGTGTGTGTTGCAGCTGGCTGGGCTGCAAGTGGACAATTGCGCTGACGTTCGCCGCCTACATGCCCTTCATCGCAGCTCAATTCTACCCGCGCTTCTACACCATGATACCGGCCGGACTCGCGGTCGGCCTCGGCGGTGGGCCTTTATGGTGCGCCAAGTGCACCTACCTCACCGTCGTATCCGAGGCGTACGCCAGTATATCCGACCTGGGCGCCGATGTGCTGGTCACTCGCTTTTTCGGGCTATTCTTCATGTTCTACCAGATGGCGCAGGTCTGGGGAAATCTCATCTCCTCGGCAGGTGAGTGTGTTATGTACGCGTCACATACGTCCCTCCCGCTCTCTCGCTCCTCAGTTTGAGTTTCATCATACGGTTTGTTGAGCTCCTTGATTAGAAAACCGAAAGTGTGTCTCCCCTGCGGTGCGAGCGGCTACGACCTTCCTCGAAAACTTCCTCGGAGACTTAATAGGACGATGATTGCCGTGGGGTGACCGATGCTTGTCTACGGGATGGTGGGAAAAAAAATTTTGTCGTAAATCATTATACTATTAGCTATTGTTTACGGTAATTATCAAGATTACATGATCGAGTAACTGTACAAATTGTGAATAATGGCAATGTTCATAAAAATAGCGCAGACGTAAAAAAAAACGTGATTTGTAAAAGTCATTCATTATTTTTCGCATTTTCCAAAGCAACAATGAAATTTTCGTAGCGTTGTATACGGCTGTTGGAATGATTAATGGTCACCGCGTTCTTTTCTTCTCGCGGTGACTTCAAAAGCGCATTAGTTAAATTACTCTTCATTCGTCGAAGTGAATTTTAAATAAAAAAATGCCATTAAGACAGCACCGAAATAACGAGATTAAACTCTATATAATAGCGTCCTCGACGATTCCGTAAAAAGTGTTTCAGCCTCGCGCACTTATCTCGTATTAAAACTCCTGAAGCGTATCAGCGTGGAAAACCCATCGGGACCAGAGAGGGGTCAACTTTCGGACACACGATTGCGTGTCCTTTCATCACAGCCGTGAAATCACAAATCCACCGGCGCCCGAAAAATGTCAAGGAGAGATAACGAATTTCGATTTCCAAAGAATTAGAAGAGTTCATAAAACGGCCGCAACGACCTCGCGCTCGGATGTGCGGTCACCTCTCGCGCGGTGCAGTATATACATACATATACGCGCAGACAATGGCTCGCCCGCGATTTGCACAGCCAGCGAGCGCTCGCCGAGTCTCAAAGTTATAATCTGGCGTGCGCACATTGTGCTCGCGCCTCTTTTTTAACCGAATGCAAATGAAGGCCGCGCGCAAGTTTATTGAGTTGCTGTGCGCGGCACGACGCGACGAAGAAATCGGTAATGGAGCGAGCGCACGGGCCTCGCGGAAAAAGGAGCAGCAGCGCGAAAAAACAGGAGAAGAAGAGGAAGAGGGGAAAATGCGCTCGAAGCAAAGGAGCGTAAGGCCAAAATATGTTTGCCGTGAAGCCCCGGCGTCGGTACAGATGCGCAAAAAATCTGATTGTTGACTGAATGGCGCTCACGATGTGTCTCGCGGTGTAAAAAGCACTTTCGTATCGTTCGATTCGCTGGATAACTATTATATACGCGACCTAATTTCGGGTTTCCGAATTTTTGTTTGCCATTTATCGGTTGATTGAACGTTAAACGTGTGTATATAGTATACATATATAATAGCGCGTTTAACAATGGATTTCCATCACAGAAAATTTGTTTTCGATGTATTTTGAAACTGCTTCGTTTTATAATGAAATTGCGTGTGCTTTTAAGTTTATATACAAATAAGATGAAAAAGAAAATTTTCAATTTAATGACTTTTATATATAAAATCCCTTGTGAAAATTTCGTACGTTTAATTAATTTAACTTTATAAAGCGCGGCGCTGCTGTATATTATAAAATAAAAGTTTATGGCTTTCGCGAGGAAACATTACAAATGCATGAAATATATGTACAATTCGTGTATGTCCATTAAAATTAAAAGGTCAAAAAGGACGTTAAAAGCGCATATGGAGCGCAAACAATCAAGTAAATAATATTCCTTCGCTCCGAAAAATTCTGCCCGACCGACGTCATCTCTATATACCGAATGTGCACTCTATACGCTCCAGATTTTCGCGCAAAAACCTGTCATCTCAATTCCCCCCCCTCTCTTTCTACCTATATCAAAAAACCGATAATGCTTTTACATTAGGCGGATCGGTAATGCGCACCGTTCGAATATATCAATCAGCGGCACCGCAAAACTTTTTCGTGGCTCTGTATAGAATCGAGCGCGCAGCCTCGCCCAATTCCGTATTCCCCAAGCTCTGTGAGGAGAAACACCATCTCGTGGCTATATTCTCAGCAGAATGGCTGCAAAACAATTGCCTCAAATACGTGACCAACTACAGGAATATACGAGAGCGAGAGGGAGTGAAGGATGCACAGGCTTCCAGAACAGGAGTCGCGCAGCTCTGAAGGGTTCGCACGCGGGCTTTTAACTGCCGGGCGCGGGAGCACTTGACGGGCGCGACTGCCGCCCGCTGGAGAGATGCAATTGGATGATCGGAGTGGGCGCGCGCGCCAGTTTTCCTGTACGCGGCGCTTATGTATGTGCGGATGTATACGTCGTCGCGGCACGCCGACTCCGCGCTCTGATGTATAAAGCTTCGCGTCAATGTTCGACAGGCGCACTGATAGAGGGGACGAGCGCGTGTTTTTGACTGGCTGGGGTACTTTAAAACGAATTGCTGCGTGCTAATTTAAATTTGAGGCGACGCGTTGGATGTCGAGGAAAAATTAATTGCGAAACTTGTTTGGACGATATTAGTTTCCTACTTTCAAGAGGCGCTGACTGTGTGATAGGTGTAGTTGGGTGTTTCAATTAAACCAATTTACTATGACTGGGAGGTTCATGATTTAAAAAAGAAATTTTCTTTTCAAGCGTCGATGCTGGAATATTTCGCCTGAATTTCGAGTTTAGAAAGTTAGATAGTATCTCAGTATTCAGTCTGGAAATTTATGATGGAACCTTTGAGCTCTATAAAGGATCGAAAAGCCAGGAGATTGAAGCGTCTGGCATTTTAATGTCAGCATAAATCATTGCTAACTTTTCGGTGAATCGCTGTCTCGAAAAATGGGCATTGAAAGCGTCTTTACTGCAACGAACGCCGGCCTCTGCTGCGCAAAATTCATAGGAAAACTTAAACGCAAAGCCTTAAATTTTCTAAAGTCAATAATCAAAGTATTAATGCTATTTCAAAGTTTGTAAATTAATTTGATTTTACTTTGTGTTACAACATGCGTTGACTTCACGATTTTCCAACGGGTTTATTGGAAAACGAATATTCCAAGAAATAAATTTGATTACATAAATTCAAATATTTATGTAAAATATACTAATTAAGTATATGAATTTTAATAAAGTTTTTCAAGGAAATACCAACAAAAATCATTGTACTTTTTTATTTAGAATAAAATATTAAATTATAACTTAGAAAATGTAATTCAACGCGAATTTAATAAAATAAAATAAGGTAGTAGAACAATTTTTTATGCGGTACATTGCTTCGAAAACATAAAATCAAAAAAATTGTTAAACTCATTTCGCAGCACCTTTTTTATTCACATAACGAGATCCAGTTTAATGAATAACATATAAAAAGCTTATTACGTTTTGCTACTCATACCTCATATACAGTAAAAAAAGAAAGTTGTATGGAGCTCTCTTATATTTCCGAGAGGTCGCGGAAACAGCGAAGACCGAGGCGAAGACCTCATCAAGTGCTATAAACGCATTATCAAGAAAGATTTCATTACTTTGTTGTGATGAGACGCCGTTGAGTTTCTCGTGGAAATGGAAAAATTATGTGCTCTGGGTAATTAATTTTTACTTCGTTTCGGGAAAAAAAAAAAAATTCGTACCCTGTAACGAGAGAGAAAGAGTCGCGACCCATTTTGTACTTTTATTACGGGGCGCAAAGCGTGCGTAGGCATTCGCTTCTGGCAATAAGTTAATAGTCAGCCACAGAAGAGTTAAAGGGCTCATTCAGAGCCATGCACTGTCCTAATTATTCGTAATTTAATTTGTTTAATAGGTTAAGTTGAGGACGGATTATATCAGACGTGTTTAACGAGCGGCGCGTATAACAGTTCGCGTGTGTCACGAGAGTATCTCGGTGAGATGCCGTACATTGGCGGACCTGTAGCTTACAGGTTAATTGTGTTCCAAGTTATACATCGTTATTTACTTGAAATACATTAAAAAAAAACATTTGTTCCAGTAAAGGTAGAATTCAAACAGCCTTTGTAAATGTAATTCGATCCTTTTTTATTTTAAATTTATTCTATACGCATGCTTACAATAATGTAAATGGATACATTTTCATTCGCAAAATTTTGCGAACTTGTATCCAATTTGGAAACCTATAGGGAACAAAACAAAAAATGAAAAGAATAAAAATAAAATTCTATATCGCATTTCCGTAAATGTTTATTTCTTGGCTTCCTCTCGTAAATAATTTCGTACAAATTAAAAAAATTTCAATGATTTTTCATTATTTTTCGTTTTAGAGAAATATCGTTAAAGAATATAAGAACAACATTTAGCTAACCATAATAATATGAATACGTGTAAATATTAGCTTGTATTTACGAAACTTAAAAACGAAATTTATAAGTAACAGTAAATTCTAGTCTCAGAAGTGACCTCACCATCTCAAATAATATTTCCGCGGCTCTAAAAAATAAATAAGAGCTTTCCTCGGTGCGGCTCAACTTTTATTTACGGGAATATCAGCTTTATATGAATAAAATATACGCTCTGTAAAATTCATTCGTTCTTGGTTCAACAAGCGACCACTCGAACGCGTACTTGTCGCGTGTATTTGTTTGAAATTTAACGTTCGTCACATTTTTATTTCGTAATTATATTTCTCTCGCCCAACCCCATTTAACGAAAAAACCACCCTCTCGAAACGTTTGTTTCCGCTGAATTTGCCAGAAAGAAAGGCAAAAACAACGCGACGAACCCAAAATTCCCGGGCACGCGCGTATACACTAACGCTACGTGCGTGGAAATTAAAAAAAAAGGAACACGTCCCTGTCACGCGTGCGACTATAGGTACACACGTGGAAAAATTAAATCTCCCTCCCTGGCTTCGACACATTCGACATTCGAATTTCGGTACAAAGGATGTCCAGGGCTGCTATGCAATCGACACATTGGCAAACTCACAACATATAATACACACACTTGATGTATGTATACAGTTCTGTCGTACGGCATGGAGGACAAGGCGGCAGCGTCGGCGAACGTCACGGTGAACGCGAGCCTCGTGGCCGAGATCTGCGGGGCGAATTTCTGCGGGGTTGGCTCGGCGATGGAGAATCCGAATCTGGAGCCGCCGCCCGCGGAAAGAATCCAACTGATTTCCGGCATTTATCTGGGCTGCATGCTACTGGCCTGCCTTATAGTTGCCTTCGGTGTAGACTCCCTCTCGAGGTAAGTGCAGTATCTATACCTACACGCGTCGAACATCACATATTATACGCACACACACGAGTATAGTTCGTACGTCAGCCGTCGCTCGCTTCATCCCTCTCTGGCCTTCTTGCACGCTGCAACGTTCTGTATTCATTTGCACTCTATTGAGACCGGAGTAGCAAACTATTCGTGCAAGAGAGAGAGCGAAGACAAATCGGAGACGGTCGATCGTAATAACACACTCGCGAACCCGACAGAAGTTTCGATCCCGGAAACCGACTCTACAACAAGTTTCCCTGCAGACGGCCTTCGCTCTCGATTCCTGTCACCTTAGTCTCCTCTCCTCTTCCTTCATCCTGGCCTTTCACAATCTCGGGATCGCCTTTTTATATACTGGCAAAATTGCGTCTAAGGAGCTTAATACTTCATTAAGTTTATTTATATCCTCTTTCGTATCGCCATCGTGGCTTTTTCTTATATATATAAATTGAAATCTTCGCTTTAAGCAGTGTTATAAAACAATTTGATACTCCCAAAGTATTAAATTGAAAATTTCAGTATTGTCACTGGTTTATAAAAGTAAAGTTATTTTGCGTTCTCATTTTTGCGTAAAGGAAATAGTAAATTTATTATTATTTCTGGTAAATGGTCTAAAATCGATTTTACGAGTGAAACGAATTTTTGTATGTAACACAGTTACCCGACATTGATGTTGCAAGAGATCCATATTATTTAATAATAATATGAAGTAAATATATGTTAATGAAAGCACATGAGCCAATTGTTTTCACAAAATATACGATAAATATTGGAATAATGGCAATTCAGATTAAATCATTAGCAATTAAAATAAGTAAATATACATTAATTAAAAATTTATTTAAATAGAACCACGCAACTGAAATAATTACTATATATTAGTGCTCTTCAAATTCGAATAAGTGAAAACCAGTAAGATGCACGTAGTGGAATAAATGAGAAGTCAGATATTTATTTGAAAAAGTGAACGAAATTATTCAAATTTGAAGGGTATATAATATATACTTATATTATCACAATAACGCTCATAAAACTGAATTAGAGGAGACCGGGGCAAGTTGGCATACGGGGCAGGTTGGCCAAATGTTAATAGCTCGCGATTGAAATAACAGCTGTTGATGTCAGTAACGTAAAATAGAATCAGGAATATTTCTTTTAATTTTCAGTCGGAAAGCATCGTGCGCCGTGAAAAGACGCAAGTTCAAAAATTATACGACTTGTTATCTTTTTATTCTTTTTTTATTTTAATATTATTAGCCTTATTTTTAAATTAAAAGGTTTCCTTCGGGCATGTTGGCTGTCTTGTTTGGAACAAGCTTACCGTTTATATAATCACTTCATTACTAGATACAACTTTTTTGATATAACACAGAAAACTCAACAGAGCCTTAAAGAAACAGTGGTAATAAAAGTTGGATCATTTATAGATGTTTACTCATTATAGCTTATTTTGTTGTTCAATTATAATGTTATATGTTCAAATTCATGTTCTCGAGTTTAATTCTTTAATTTAATATAATAATATCATATGAGCTTATCGAATGTGATCTGCAGATCCATGGCCAACTGCCCCGCTTATGGGGCAGGTTGGCCAAAAATCGTATGGTAAAAAAATTGATTTTAGCTTTTTTTGAGGTCCTCTTACAAGTTTAAAAACAATCATAAATATTTTCTAGATGTAGCACTTTGAAATATTGGAAAATTTTGTTCATTAAATTTATAGTTTTTTGCCAAAAAAAAATAAATAAAATGTAAAAAGTCGACCAAGTAGCCCGGGTCTCCTGTAAGTGGTTTTTTTCTTCAAATAATGAAGTAATTGTATAAATAATTTAAATGTTTTTACTTTTTT
>JAPYZP010002978.1:0-13228 GCA_030522985.1 Torymus sinensis
ACAATAGTCAGAGGTGCTCCTCCTAGTGATAATGGATCAGCATATAAATATATAAACACGATAGGATCTTTAAATCATGTAACCTACCTTGGTCCTTAAAACAGTCTCGCTAAGTGGAATAGCCTAAGTAGAAAATACTTGAATTTAAATTGTAAAGGTTCTTAAAGCAGAGATACTCAAATTTTTTTCAGAGGCGGGGGAGGGGGGGGGGGCTTCGAGCTGTTAATTAATTTAATTCTAAACTGTTTATTCGATTTTTGTTAAAAACTTTTATGATTAATGTACTTGAATACAACGACGGAGCTAACGTCGCGATGCCATGACGAGTACATCGCGAGATTGTTATTCTTTTGCTGAGGCGACGGTCTTTCGTCTTCTACGTTGTCTAAACATCGAAACATTCAATTAATAGAAAAACTAATATTATCAATTCTCATCTCATCTCCTGATTTATCGAACCATTCTAACAGGGCGTCATTCAATTGGCTTCAAAGGATTCGTGCATTGGACGTATCGCATAAGATTAACATTTCACGGAAAAGCCACAACCGCACTACTCAGTAGTTCTCATGATTAAGTAAAACCTATGGTTCTAATTATCTCGTCGCTCTGCTCTCATCTCTGCACGCGCAGACACACAGCCACTGTCTTCTCCGTCCTATAGATTCGCACGCACACTCGAGCAGCACACAGACACAAACTTACACGCGTACATACTTAGACTCGAGCTCCTCCGGGCTCCTTCGCATATACATAAATCGCCTGAGAGACGCACTCTCTCCCCCTCCTCTATTATCGTTACTTCGATCTTTCCCCTCTCGGGGAGAGAAACTACCGTCGAGAGTATACGCTCTCTCTCTGCCGTCTTCTCTCCGTCTCCCCCTTCTTTCGCTGACGTTGTCTCCCATACACGAAGAGAGGGAAACACGTCGTTATATTATTATTCGCTCTCTCCCTCGGCTTTTACGGCCGAAAGTAAGACGAGTGTGTCTCCGTGCTAGTGCAGAGGGGGGGAACAGCAGAAGCAGCGCATGGTATATTTCGTTAGATTGAAATTTCTTATTCGGGTTAACTGCTGCGCGGAGGGGGCGGCAAGGTGTTTTCGTCAGATTGACTACGAGGCCAGCCGGTAGGGTAAGGCCCGTAGCGCTTTAAATTTTACCATGGGGAATCGATCGCGCGAGTGGGACAGAATTGAATGATTGCAACTTCTCACCGGATAGAAGGAGCTTTTGAAGAAGAAGAGGTCAATGCGTGGCCTTGGGCTTTTTACCGTAAAGGGCGCGTCAAGTGGTGATGCCTCAAGTCACGCGCGGCTGCGCGCGCAATCATGCTGGAAAGGATAATCGTCCGATCGGAAGTACCGTTTGATAATCACTTTGCCGGACCTATTGTGCTTGAACGGAGTGCAAACCCATTGACAATTTCATGTGTGAATCATTTTTTCTCTCTGCGATTCAAACTAATTAAATTTAGTATAGTTTTAATGTCGCCATTTGCTTTGATATAATTTATTCATTAAATAAAATGTATTTTTTTTTCTTTATATTTTTCAAAATTAAAATTCTAATGATGAAACTGAAAAATTCTCTTTTCCAAACTTTATCAGTGAGTTTCCAACTTTATACCAGTGAATTTTTAATTTTTCAAAACTTTTAAATATGATCCGAATAACACACACGTATTTTGTCATTTTAATTTTAAGTGTCGGAAAATTTGAAATAAAAATTTCAACATGGACGTATAAGTTTACTACGCGCTCTCAGTTTACCAAAGAGATAGGATTTATAACTTTGATTTGCAGTTATTTGGATCATCTGATAGCATTCCAACCAGATAATATTTAAGAGTTATTGTATTACATCAAAAAACATTTAAACAAACTATATTCTACTGGTAAATTTCTCATCTTCGAATTCAAATAAATATGAATTAAAATTTTTCCATAGAATATTTATTTATACCATATTCTATCTGATTTGATACCAATATTTAAGCTCGATGCGCGGTATAACCAGTGACGGAAGCGTTCCGTTACAACTTTTATAATTTATATTCGTACTATAAATTTTTTCATCCTATCTGAACAATATTAATATTACCCATTTAATTAATATACAAAAAATAAATAAATATATAACATAAAAACGAGTTTAAAAAAAAAAATATACTATTATTAAGTGTTTGCATTTTTAAGCATCACTATCAACTAGTGTTTATAGTATCCCAATTCGTATGTATCAAATAAACGTTACTTAATTTTCTATAAATGGTACTGTTACGAGTGATATAAATTAATCAATAATAAAAATATTGAAACGAGTATAGTTTTTTAAACACTGTACGGAGTACGTTTTAAATGTGAAAAAATAATAGCATGTCACCGATCGAACAGAGATATGGCAGACCATAAAAATGTCCAGGAAAAAAGTGATTCCTCCATTTTATATGGCTGACATCCAATCCTCTTTATTACTTACCACCGATGTACCAACAATACATATTACTTGAATGCAAAAATATGTGTATTACAAAATATTCAAATTGTTATTCATGTTAACATATTTATACACGAGTGAAGAGATCTCCCCCTCATTTGACGATTTACATTTCAATTATATGTTAACTTTTATTGAAACTTTTATTAACTGTATAAGTTTACGTTTAATACAATATAGTATTTATATTATAGCGATGTTTAATTTTTTTAATCCGTATAAAAAAATAAGAAAATATGTTATGATACTATAAAATTTAAAAATAATAATACCTATTTCCAATTTTGTGGTCGACTGAAAAAATAGTGTACTTTTTTACACACTAGTTGCATAATATACTAAATAATTAACATATATGTAATGCGACAAATATCTTTTGTAAAATTCATTTACAGTTGTAAATAAAAAGCACTTTGCAAAAATATAATGAATGATTAAATCCAGTTTCCCATATGTTTGAACCAAAACCAACGTATAAACACAATGTTAATGTAAAGTTCTATGACTCGACAAAACTCGACTATTGTATAAACAATTTGCCTTTTTATACAGTTATTATCATTATAGGCATTTTCCCAAAAAGACCTAAATAACAGTGATATGGGTATTTTTCGGAAAATCTAGGTGTAATAAAAGTTTTTAAAAATTAAAAAATCTAGATACCGGAAAGTTTTATTTAATACTAGGACAAATTAAAGTCTTACTTTTATTTGATCATTCTAAGTACATAGATATTAAAATTTTTTCAAACATCGAATCCTTTAGTAATTTTTCAAATTACCCTTATTTTTGTTAATTAGTCCATTTCAAAAGAACGTCAAGGCACGTATCCATTTAATTTTTATATAAAAATTCTTATCAAAGTCTCGTTAAAACCCAGGACCCGTTTCCAAATACTTTGTACTTGTAACCTTAATACTTTGTAACCTTACCTTTTAAATAATATCGTATTAATATCTACAAAATTTTCTTTGATAATCCGTATCGAAATTTTAGATAATTTATTATGATACAACAAATAATCAGATGCAAGATTAATAAATACAAATCAATTAAAACATAAATTGAACCGAGTGAGCGTTAGCGAGCGAGATATAGCAGCTAGTCTAAATTAATGTGTGTGTGTGGAAATCGGTTCAATAGAAGCTGAGATCTTTGCAATTCTAAACTTCACTTCACATTTTCATAAAGAATAATGACCATAACATTGGACATTATATAGGGAAGTGTTGTTTGATGTATTTCACCTCATAAATCGTATTATTGCTCGGTTGGCGGACGAATTAATCTACGATATTGCATGCGAGAAATAATATTTAGGGTTTCACACCAAGTATTCGTCTAATTATAATATCGTTCCATTGTTTTAACTCAGTCGTATACGACTGTAAGGCAGTTTAGTTGACCCACTTTTGTATTATGCTGCGCGTAGTTCTATTTCTATCTGTATCATGTAGTGCTTTCAGAGTGTACATGTATATTTTATTAATGCAAGCATTTTAGTACACTACTACATCGCGCATTGCAGATTATTTCAGTAAGATTGAATAATCCTTGATGTCATTTTGATATACATATACCTAAACGTTTTTAAAATCTAAAATCTTTCATTATTGTAAATTAAAAATACATTTTTATAACTTCAATATGATTAGTGATTTGAATAAAAACCGTTGAAGTATTTCTCCGGTAACTATAGAGATATGTAGATATAGCATTAAAACATCAATGATATGAACTAGATAATCTTTTTTAACACTCCTCGTGTTCATTTTCACTAATTCCGTCGCACGCACCGCAAGCTTACATTCATAATCAGCACACGTTCCCGCACGTGTATTGTGAATTAATTATCTTCCAGAATCGCGTTCTGCCCGGTCGCGTGTACGCGATAACCGCGGCCACGCCAAAATAAAGTTCAATTTCAATATCAGCCCCGGCGCGGGCAGCTTCGCTTCATTTTTCTCATATTCTGAATCGATGAAACGATCATTAACAATCCCGCGCGCCGAAAATTTCTCGTATTTAAAAGATATAGTGCTCTAGTAATGGGATACAGTCATATACGTAGATTTGATGCTTAATCCAATTTTCTCAGTTTTCACCCTCTCGATCAGCCCGATAATGGCAATCCATATACACGTATCTCCTGTATTTCCGCCGCTCGTGCTTATACCCACACGCACACGTACACAAAAAGTAAATTGCTATAAAGATGCCTTAAAATCAAAGTAGGCGACAGTCACATTACATAGCTTGATCTTTAATTGTTAACTAATTGTTATATGTTATTTAAAACTGATCGTGTAACGAAGTACTCGTTTGCATATTGGAATATTCTTATTACCAATGTGACTGTCACTTACTTTGATTTTAATATCTTTCTAGCTTTTATACTCATAGTAATAGATTAATTGTTGAATTTAATTTTAACTAGACATGTAATGTATGAATAGTAGTCAATATTCAGAAAAATAAATATGAATGTAATGATAAGCCAAATACTGTTGAAAATAGACGTTTGAAGTACTTTTAATACTTTGACAAAATTCAGGGACACGGTCCATAACATATGGATTTTATGAATAATATTAACTTCTTGAATCCATGAGGCTATCAAAAATACAAATTCTTTATTTTTGCTGATATTTAAAAGCATATAAATTGGTTCAATATCCTGCAACAATCTAATTTAAAGGGTTGTTTTCGAGTTCGATAAAAAAAAAGAAACAGAAGAAACTTTGTCGAACAAAATATATTCTGTCGTACTCTTTTTTTTAGATAAAGGTATACTATAAAGCAGACAATTAGAGACTTTCAAAATGGATCACAAACAAAATACTGACACATTCTACGAGGAAATGCAAACTTTTTCCAATTTAGTTGAATTTTAACAGAAGTTGGATTTTAACAAAAAAATGCAAAAAAGAAAAAAAAGTTCATGTAGCATAACTCTCTCAATTATCAAAATATCAATGTAATATTTTATTACATGGATAGAATTTTTCTGTAAAAATTACTGTGAAATTCGCGTCAATCGAGGTACAGCCAATTTTTCTGGAAATTTTTATGCGTATTTTCTATAATTATTGCTCTAGTTTTAGAAAAATTTACTATCCGTACTTTAATTTTGTTCGGAACACAGTTTAAATTTTACATTTGGTACCTAAATAATGTATAGGCACTAGCGTTAGTTAGCGCGCGACTCTTCGTCTTTTGTTTTTCTTCATATACGAGGTTCGAGTTCGAGATTCGATAATTTGCCCCACGAATCCATGGATATATTCTCAATTGCTTAAATTATATAAAGATAGATTTAAACTTTACGTTAAAATCCACTCAAGAGAGAGCAAAAAGTAAAAAGTTAATTGAAAAACGCCGTATAACAATATTTTAAAGAAGTTTGAAAACACATTGCTAAGTACTTTTGTGATATGTCAGCTGTTAACAGTTAATTATGTGTAGGTATTATGATATAAAAAAGAGTATGTACGTTGCTGCCGAAAATTGACTGGTCAATATTACTGTCAAAAAAATTCCATTGGATTTCAAATTAAGATATAGTTAACAGGTTCAGTGCGGTGTATTACACACATATGAGTCATAATTGATTTTGTAAATTATTTTCTAATATAAATTACCTTTTTCTAATCAAATAAAATATGTTCAGTTTATGTACTGTTTATTTTTGTATGCATTCAAAAACCAGAACATCCCATTAAAGCTACAAAATAATAACAGAAAATTTAACGGTAGCAAAAAAATATATATATATAGAATAAATTATTTTGATTGAGCCCATAAATTAAATTATTTATTTTTTATCTTTATGCTAATGATTTTTAAATAGTTTTTTTATGTTATAAGCATATTTACAATGAACAAAAAAGGAATTAAAAGCATTGTAATAAGTATATTTTTAACTATTACAGTAAATATACTAATATAATATAATATACTAGTAAATATAATAATATTTACTATATTCTACTGTATTATCGTCTATATTTTTTTAAACGACAAAAGATTCTGTTAACTATAAAAATAGATAATAAAAGAAAATGAAAATTTTCGTCATTTTATAGGCGTCTTTATCCAAACAATTCTTTTAGATTGACAATAAGATATATCTAATTGAAAAATCAACTAATGTACATATGTACGTGCAGATCGACTACTGGGTTATAGGCGCAAATAAAGTACTATCGAGTTAAGCGGCGCGCACGCGAAGATTGATGGCTGCTTATTAAATCGCTTCCTCTCGTACAGAGTTGCTGCCTTATATCCGCGCTCTCGCGCACTTCGTGCACGCCTTTTATTTTCCTGCAGCTGTAGACTCGGGCCGGGCTGAATTGGATAAATTATGCTCGTTTCCGCGCGCTCGCCTACGTACTTACTTTTTAAAAGTTACATTCGCGCGCGCTAACGATATTCCGAATCAATTAGCCGGCGTGATGTATAGGGCGAGGGAGTTCGTAAATAGCTCGCGGCGTTAGATTGGAAGCTGCGGCGCGGCCGCGTTCAGAGTGTCAGTTTCGAGCTAGGGGGCCTAATGTGCGCGTAATTTTTTACTTGCGCCAGTTAAGTTTCGCCTCTATTTTCGGTTTGTTATGAGATTTTAATTTTTCTCCCGCCAGAGGCCATCGTTCAGCATTGAGACGTTATACTGACTCGTTATTTATAAGTGGCTTTGACGGGATAATTTGTCAAGGTTAAATATGCTTGGATAAAGAAACGCTGTTCGCTCGAGTTTCCATGGCGATTTTCTCCCTAAGAAACTTCTGGAGCTATATTTTTGAAAAATTTTTTCCTAAAATTTCAGATTTATTCTCAGGACTGCTTTCTCCGTGCCCTGTGTGATGTTGTTGAAGAGCTTTGCATATTACTGCATAAAACTGCTGAAGCGCAGCAGACGGGTAACTGGCCTCCTTTATGAATTCCGCTTTTTCAATCTCAGCTGCATGATGAATGACCTCGGGAACCCACCCCCAAGCACCAAGTTTCAACTAAAATAGGGAACTCGTATTATATAGTGTCCATACTGCGAAGTACCTCTAGCTGGAAACTTAAATATACATGCATAACGCAGCGAGCAATTTGTAAACTGCGGATCAAAGGCTCTGAGGGTAAACTTTCCGCTTCTTAATGACATATTGTTTAGGATACAGATGTATTTATTAGGCTTGTTCTTTGCATTGTTTCCAAATTTTACTGTTTCACTGGATTCAATATTGTCGCTTTCATATGATTTAACAGAACTTTCCTAATAATCTTGAAAAGTTATCAAACCACTTGCAAAAAAACTAAGAACTTTAATGTAATTCTCTGATTATTTACGTAGAATCTTGATGATATATCAAGAGGTCAAAACTAAGATAAACTTTTGATGGAGAATTAAAGAATATTGACCTTCTGAAAAAGTTTGACGTAGGATGAACAAACATTTTACCTCCCCCTAACCATTTGAACCTACAAATACAATAAGAGATATAGTATATCTGATGCTAGCTTTCACGATGATCCGATTTAATCACGGTGGTATATTTCGTCCCCATTCAGAAATATTTTATAAATAACCGTCGACTCATGAATATTGTAATTCATTCCATAAAGGCGGACAAACACAGGGCCGGGTCAATTCTCAGATCAATCCCGCGAAAAAAGAGCCTACGCTATCGGCGCGCCGCGAACCAGAATATATTGGATACCGACATAGATATGTACGCAAGAAACATTTCCGCAGCGAAAAATCGCGACAAGCGGGCACACTTATATAGAGGGTGAAAGTTGGCATGGGATCCGTGACGTCATGCTAGTTGTATAGAACCGAGATAAAAATTTCCGAGTATATATCTGCCTAATTTATCGCTCTGCGGCTCGCGAAAACTTGATGACGCGGCAGAATATGATTCTATTTGAGCGCGAGCTTGATCAACTCGTTCATTCGCGTTAATATTTATCAACATTTTTACGGAACGTTGAACTCTGCCTGCCGGAGATTGAATTATTCAGCGATGGCATAGGCATCGCTCGGGGAAATTGGAGGCGTTTGTCATCGGCAACGAGGTCCTCGGGCCGAATTCGTGGCACGCGCATGTATATTTGATACTTTAACGAGCTCTTTACGCGGCCATACATATTTATTTTTCGACCTCGTCGTTGGATTAGGCGCCCTTGCCGCCTAAAATTTACGATGCTCTCCTCTGAATTTGCGAGCCTAATATAATGCATTTATCATGTACCGTTTTTTGCATTAACGACCCTTTTCTTATACGCAGCGGCGCCCTCAAATGCACACGATTTCATTTGAGGGAAAGTTTAGGCGCTAATCACAGCTGCAAAGATATATACACCTTTACTCGTTTCTTCCAACATAGGCCGCTTTTTGCTGTCTAGCACGTGTCATCTGCAGCAAATGTCGTATGCGATATGTTGTATGCATGACGCGTTCAGAGTTTTCTGGGCCGCACGCTCGCTTGCTGGAAAGTCGCTCTTGCCCGGGCGCCTGAAACTGATTAAAATTATGTCGGATGGACAGTTTCGGTTACCTCGAATGCCAAAACTTCGCCCATTGCTTATGACAATCGTTACCTTAAAAGCTTCAACAAAAAAACAATTTATGACTGAATAATCACTGCAATAATGCTATAACTCTGCGAAAACACGTTTCTATTTGCGAGAAATAATATAGAAATGAAATAAAGTTTTTTGTTATTTAAGGAATTTTTAATAATTAGTGAAACATAATAATTTCAATTGATTAACTATAGTGTGCCGATGATGCCAGACGATGATTTTATCAAAGTAGCATTACCTTAGCTCATTAGCAAATATTATCATCGCATTTGATAATAAAGATAATTTAATCAATGAATTTTAATGGACGTTTGTGAGTAAATGCTAGAAAAATTCAAAAATATTTTTAAATTATTATAATTATTACACAGCCACTCATGAGATAAACTCTCTCTCTCATTATACGCGTATATTATTATTATTATTATTATTATTATTATTATTATAATTTTAGATATAAAATACTTTCGATTGCCTTAACATTTAGGATATAGTAGCGTATAGTAATGAGAGACATGTATATCATTATTTAATCCGTTTAGTTTCAAAGTATCAAAGGCTCATTAAAGTTAGTACCACATAGGGGCCGACATTATGTGGCATAATGAATGTACCCATATGCGAAATGGATCTGTTTATTAGGGTAAACATCAGAAAGAAAGTTTTACGAAAGTCATTGAATTGAATTTAATTGTTGACTCTAGCTGGTAAAATAGAAAAAAGAAAGGCTTTTTTCTGATATAAAGCAAGATAACATATTAAATAAATTTGCGCGCGTTGGCATCATGCCAACTCCTACTTTTCGCCCAGTGCGCGAGATAACGAGAAATTTCTATTCTCGCTCTCAATTCATAAATGTTTTCTCCCTCTTAATGGTGATGCTTTGTCTTACGTTTACTACCAGGGCGACGCACGCACAAGCCACGGGTCCTAAAGGTTTTACGGCGCCGCATAAAGGAGCGTGCGCGTCTTCCGTACCTTTGCAAGCGTGTGAAATGCAGCAGGCTCTTCGGAATTCCAACTTGACTCCATGTCCCGTACTGCGCTACAGGGCAGTTATCTTGGATAAGATGAGAGAATTTCTGCAAGTCTTTATGAGTGTGTTTCTTGATCACTATTAAGTATTCGAAACATAGGAAAGCCTAAGGTATAATGCTAAGCTTTTTTCGATATTGTTAAGTGTCATTCAAAGAAAATAATATGAAAACCAAGTTGAGCGTTAACTATTTAGAAAATGTCTATGCGACTAAAAAAACGCTTTCATATAAATTAAATTAACTCACTAATCTGCAGGCAAGCGATCTTTTCCGAGAACTAACAAATTACGTCCGATAATTCCAAGACCAACACTTGGCTCGCCGGCGTTCAATTATCTCCCCATCCGTCACGCACTTTCATTCGTACAAAACGCCCCCGACGAGCGAAAATCGTTGCTAATACATTCCTGTAGGAGGAAGCGAAAGGAGAAGCCGCTCGCTTGAATATCGACTCTGCGTAATAATACCGTCTTAGCTTTCAATAGCACCAGTCGGCTGGAGAACGCGCGAGGAGCGTGGGCTAATTCTACGCCAGAAAGAGGAGGAACAAAGAGAGTATCGATCGCGGGAAGGAAAATGCAGCGCACGGAGCATTTTAATAAATAAACTCCGACGCAAGCCAAAGTGTCGTATTATAAGAGTGCGCGCGGCACGTGTGTTGGGGAAGGGAAAACAAAGAAAAACTGCCTGAAAGCTTATGTGGTGAGTGGCGCAAACTCGAATTTTAGTTGCAAATGGACTGCCCCATCAAACCTCACTTTTTTCTTTCAACGATATAGAAGCACAATAATTCAAGGCGAGCGGCAAAAGCAAGAGGATGGCGTCGTCAATACTTGTTTGTTGGCCCGCTGACTGGCACGCGCTTCTCCCGTTTTGTCGCCTCTTCAATTCTCATTTCGCTCAACTTTTCTTGGAAAATATTGATGGATGCTATACTAGAATTTTCATTCGCCCTTGCTGCATTTTAGTCAAACAACTCAGACAGTGGGCAGTATATAGGATACGTTACTACGTACCTTGTTAATATAGCGTTCCGTATAACCATAAGCAATATTTTCCCCTATGTGGGATGACATAGGGTCATGTATTGCTGACATGTTTCCTATGTAAGTACGTTACCCATATTGGAATACACCAGGAAGAATATTTACAGAACTTTTTTTTTACACGTTTGATTTTACATATATTTGATCACTGTCTTTTAGCTGAATTTCTTTAACATTCAAAATTATGATCCCTTGAAATTATTTATTTTGAATAATAGAAATGTAATTGCGACTAATAAAAATAGTTATCAAACATACTTGTCCGACTGCATTCATCTTTTTCTACTGCTTTGTTTGATATTCTTTGATAACTATATTAAACCTTGCCGCTGGTAACAAGTTATTTATTTTCACAATATCATCTGCCTCCGTTAGACGATTGCATCGACTACTTTCCAATAGGTATATAGGGTTTGGGTCGTCCAGTCCGTTTTCCGCAGCCCCTACACATCTAGTATATCACGACTAAAAAAAGTCAGTCGCTTTCTTTCAGCAAAACATAGCCCCCCACATCCCGGAGGAAAAGAAGCGGTGGAGGATCTCGAGGAGGTAGAACACTAGGCCAGGGCATTTTTGATTATTCACGAGGTGCTCGCGGGAAATGCGGACGACGACGACGGCGCCGACGGCGCTCCGGCTCGCATATTTTCGCTTGCTCACCTTTCCAGCTCGGCCCGTATGCTCTTCATTTATTTTCCCCCCGCGCTGCTGCATATCTCCGATCCATCCTCTCCTTTTCTCTCTTTTGCATGCATATACGTCGCGAGGACATTTGACAGCTTTTTCTCGGCCACCGATGTCCTGGGATACAAAGAGGGAGAAGGGGATGAGGTTCGTACCGACTCAATTTAGGCAACAGCTTGCGCCGAGAGATGTGTGAATTTTTCGCGGCTTCCTGCTACACCCATCTACTCTTCCGCCTTTTTCTCGCTATCGTAACTTGTAGCTGAATATTTGAAAAAAATAGTAAATTAATATTCAAATGCTGCACGTGAGTGTACTGCATTTGAATATTACTGTATCATTTTTTTCAAAATATTCAGCTACAACAAGTTAGGATAGAGAGGGACGACTTGAAGACGACGAATTTATGATTTATGAGAGACATTTATAATTTAATATTCAAATGCTGTATGTGAGTATACGGCAAATGCTGTATGTGAGTATACGGCATTCACCGCAGCTCCTTTATTATGTGATTCCATTCAAGGAATCTTGAAAAATTCAACTAAACGTTAAGGGGGTCCTTTGGATTTTTATATCAAATTTCCCGGGTAAAAGGGAGATTTAATTATCTATATTTTGAAATAATAAATATCATACAAAGACATTATTTCTGAGAAAAAAAGCCGAGGAAGCAGTTCTTAAACCGATTGTATGCAGAGATGCAGCATTTCCAATATTTTAACATTGTTGTAACTTTTCTTTGAAACTGCAACTCATTGATTTTCATGGGACAAGACTGAAGTTCTTTGTATTTTGTAAAATATAAAAATAATTTGAATAAGTAATTTTCAAATGTTAAAATTAAAAAAATTGATGATGATGATTTTTGCCATAAATTAGAGAAATAATTTTTGTATTCTCAACTCTTTGAACCATATTTTTGTATTCTCAACTCTTTGAACCATAACTGTACAAAATACAAAGAATTTAAGCGTTTTCCCATGAAAATTCATCAAGCATTTTCATAAAATTGGTTTAGAAACAGCTACCTCGGCTTATTTTCTTAGAAATAATGTCTTTTTATGGTATATACGGATTCAAAATGTAGATCATTAAATCTCCCTTTTATCCGAGAAAATTTCATATCAAAATCGAAAGCTATAAGACTCCTTTAATATCAAAATAAGTTACAAACTGCTAAGTGGCAAAGCGTTAGACTTAACAAAAAGATCACTTTCTGAAAGGAAAGAGGAAATTCGAGAGTTTGCTAATTGCGCTCTCGATTGCTTTAATATTAAATGGGTAATCTCGCTAATGTTAATGCGATAGTCGGTTCTAAAGTGAAAAAAGCTCTTTTTACCATATCTATTGGAGTCGTAACTGAATTTCACTTTTAATTTTTCAA
>JAPYZP010002979.1:0-25442 GCA_030522985.1 Torymus sinensis
TATATATAATTTATATAATTTATATATATAATTATTTTGTATTAAAAACGTGTACTTTTTATCGCAGCTAAAAATGTTGTAATAGTTAGAACATCAATGGATTTATAAAAAAGTACAGTAATTTCTAGATTTCTTATTGTAACAATTATTATGCCACGCAAACAAAAGATATTTTATATTTATTTAGTAAAAGAAAATGAGTATTTTTTAATTAGTACTACATGAAATGTTATTCTTTTACATATCAATATTTAAAAAACTGATACTTATTTAATATAGAATTTTATTTAATCACTAATATCATTGCTTATTACCAATTTTATAAGTAATTTAAAAAGTTTCAGGTAATTTTTCGTCTCTTTTTTCTAGAATTGCAACATTTTCTAGAATTGAAAAGTTCAGGCTTTTATATATGTGACTTTTACGGTAAAATTTTCTATAAGTGAACATGTAAACAAAACCTTCCATCTATTGAAAAGCTGTATAAATAAAATTTATATACCTGCGTGGTGTAATATTCTTTCAATTTAATTTTCGAAAGTGCATAAGTGCATGAAAGTGCATTCATATATGAAAATGTATGTGCAAATAAAAATATCGGAGGACACTAGAATGTATGCTCATACAAAAGTAAGAAAAAAGATATTACTATGTATGTTGTTTGTGAGAAAAATTCGCTACACTTATATTGTAAACACCTTGCAAATCGCTGTGATATTTGAGAAAAAGTTCGAACTTATTTTCGTCACAAGATGTTTATCGTGACTCCATACATCTATTATCCATAACACTTGAAAAAAGCCATCCGTGATGCCAAGAAAATTCGTCGTGAACGTTGGTAATCTTTCCCAATATTTAGATACAGCAGCTTTGTCATTTAAATTGATTACTATACCCATAAGCCACAACATCTTGAAATTCAAATTTAAATATTTTTCAAAACCCTCATCCACAAGTAATTTGTTACCTGTGAAAAGGGAAAAGTTTTAGAAAATCATATTGTACGGTGTTCAAGCTTGTTAAAATATTGGATTTTCGTAAATGCGATCAAAGATAATATAAGAAATTCATTAAGGATGTTCACCGGTTGCAAACGAACTGATGGGTGAAAATGCATGTAATGGATATGACAGTTCTAATGTAAAAAACGTTATTCTTATATATAATTTTAAGCGATTTGAGAAGATATAAAACAAATTTAATAATTGAAAATTTGGAATATTGCTACTGTATAGATGTGGCATGTGAGTCTTATAAATAAATATACACCACGTTTCACGTCAATTATATTGTGGCAACCCCTACCTCAAATCGCACGAGGAAGATAATAAGCCCTATCCCATTAAAATCGGATTAGTAATAAAGATTTCCATAATAGATTGTTGTACTTTTTCCATAAGCAATAGTTATACTAGCAATATTCAAAATTTACAATTATTAATTTTTTGTTATATCTTGTTAAATCCCCTAAAATTATATAACAATAACGCTTTTTACATTAGAACTATCATATCCATTATATAAATTTGCGACCATCGGTTTGTTTTTAACCGGTGAACGTCTTCAAATGGTTAGCATTCGTAAATTTGTTTACAAGTAATAATAATAATATTCATAATCAATAATTCGTATTAAACAATTTGTGTTATTCAAATGTTATTTTTGGATATCTATAGGTAAAAAAGTACTTTTGACGTAGGAATTATATTATTTATTAAAAGTAAATTATTGTATTATCAAGCTTTAATGGGAACACAATTTTATAACGTATCTTTATAAATAAGTTTCCGAACTTTTATTATCATATAATATCGCACCCCACGTTCATCCCTAAATAAAAGCGAAAATAAAATTAACATCCGTACATTTATTTTCTTCCATATTAAAATAGAAATAATATCATCCTCCGACATATATTGCATAAATGAATTCATATTTTAATGCGATTCATTATCTTAATATTGCCAACGATAAAATTACGCACCCGTGGTCTTCATGTCGCATCGCCCGCGCCAGCGTCGTCCACAAACTGTCGAACAACCCTACCGCGCGCCGACTGCTCGCTGTATATTTGATGCGCGTTATTTTCGATTCATCCACTCGCTCATCGCTCGGCGATACAATATTATATGAATACATAAGACGCCCCCTCATCCCGTACGCTTTACTTCTTTTTATTGCACTTTTGTATATAAATATGCGCGTAGGACACGCCTCTGGCTTGTTTATCCAACATTCATGGGCTGCCGTAGTTTTCTTGTTTTTTTTTCTTTATGGTCGTCGCGTTATGTTTTATTCAATTAGCCCTTCTTGCCCCTATGGTTCATTACTTTATTAATGAGATTTATGCAAAAGGGGTAAAACTTTTGCGATAATAAGAGTTCCGTAAATAAAAATATATTCGTTTGAAAAAGTTCTGGAAGTAATGAATATTGAGTGAGTTGCATGTAAGTAGCCCGATATGTAATACATTTACTTGCATTTTTCTTATACTGTTTTGTTATTTCCCTTAGAGAACTAAAACACTTTGTGTCTTCAGAACTTAAAGTTTCCATTGGTTGACGATGTCTCCCAACTTTCATATATTTATTTATATTCGAACAATGTATATGAGTAATTCCGTGGTTCTTTTCAAATTCGAGTTACTCTTTCATATTTTTAGATATACTCACTACATGGAAGTCTGTAAAGGTTACAGTTCTTAACTGGGGTTAGAACAACATCATCTTGGTACTAAAACCTAATTTAGAATCGTACAAATTACGTATGGTCAGAAAAAAGAGTAAATTTATAAAAACGAAACTCGTTTTAAAAAACACAATTAATCGTTGGCACACTGACAAATTCAATGAAAAATAAGTTTTGTGTGGCGTAATCGATACATTTTATCCCTCACAAAAACATATACCGTATGTCAATATAGGCAAGTAAGTAGTTTTTCACTTACTATATAAAAACCGTCGATTTTTATACAGAAAATATTATCACGAACTACTAGATGTTCCCGTAGCTTTCATATGAGTTATCCGGTAAAAAAATGGCTTTGAAAATAAATGAGTAACGCTACCATTTTTTTACTATTTGAGGTCTAGAAAGGAAGAAAAAAGGTCATATGAAAGTGTGCTCCCAATTTTTTTTTCAAGTTCCCCTCAACGCGTTATAGTTTGTGCGTTCAGCGAGAACACAAACTATCCCACATAGCACGTTACGTTTTTGAAACGTTTTTGAAACGTTTCTTTATGAACCTATTAACGTTTCCCTGAAAATATAAAAACGTAACAGAAACGTTTAAAAAATGTAGAAATGCCCTAAATCTGAAAAAATTTTCATAAAAATCGGAATCGTCTTTAAATTGTCTCAAAAGCGTTTCTGAAACAGAATCAAACGTTTGTACAAAGTTTTGGAAACGTCTCTGAAACGTACATAATCGATTCGACAAAAAACTTGCTGGAAAATCATTCACGTCCTAGATTCGTCTCAGCGACGTTTCTGATTGGGCCGGAAACGTTTTTATGCCGTTTCAGAAGTGCAAGGTTACGTTGTAAGAACGTCTTAGAAACGTTTGTGAACCATATACAAAACATTATGGTTGTAAAGTATTCGATATCCGACCCGCCGATAGATGGTGTAGTTCAGTCCATAAAAGAAAAGACATTTCCAGGATATATAAGGAACGTCTACTCTAGCAAAGCGTACCGAATACTGTTTGAAGTAATATCAGTTTGAATAACTGACAATGTAAATTATTATAATTTCGTCGTAGAAACGTTTCTCAAACGTTTCGTGCTATCTGCGGGACCCCGATGCCATTTTCTAAATTTGTTGATATGTTTTAGAGACGTTTTAGAAACTTTTCTGAAACGTTTCCAATCAGTTTTGGAAACATTTTTGAGGCGAATCTGGAATGGGAATAAGTGTCCAGTAAGCTTTTCGTCAAATCGATTACGAACGTTTCAGAGACGTTTCCAAAACTTTGTACAAACGTTTGAGTTCTGATTCAGAAACTTTTCTGAGAAGATTTAAATACGTTTACGATTTCTATGAAAAGTTTTTTCAGATCTAGGACATTTTTACGTTTCTGAAACATTTCTGTTTCGTTTCTATATTTTTAGGGAAACGTTTGTAGGTTCCTAAAGAAACGTTTCAAAAACGTTTCAAAAACGTAACGTGCTATGTGGGATACCATACGGATGCCATACGCGTCGTTCTGTCTCTCTCGCTCTCATGCATGTCGTCTGCTATTTGTGTTTATAATCATTCATATGTGTTTAAAAAGGTCGGCTTGACATATATTTGATAATCTTAAAAGAAAGAGCTGAATTTCATTTTTCTTAACCTATGTTTTTCTTTTTGAAAACCCACGTTTTTATGAAGTAATACTATTACTTCCTCTTATAGATTATATGGCGTCATTTACACTCAATGTAAAAGAAGTAACCATTTTCAATAATTTTTTTCTTGAAAATTAGGTCGGCAACCTACATACAAAAAAATTGTAAAAGATTTTTTGTTTATTAAAGATTGTAATAGAATTTATCTAAAACTCATTTTGACGAATATTGAGGAACTACCTTAATATCAGATCCACAATTGCCAACGTTTGCATTATTTTCTGTTGACAGGTACGGACAACTTTTTGAAATTTTATCCCGCTCGTTTTGTGCGTGTGCATCATTTTATATAAGTAACTAAATTACTTATATGCACGGAAAAGGTTAGCAAGATTTCTTTTGTGCCACTTAAACTTACATATTTGAAAATAAGTTGAAAATTCTTGAAAAACGAAAGCATTTTATATTTTTTTAAAAGGATAACCGTAAACTCATTAAAAAAATAAAACTAAAAGACATAATTTTTTTTTAATTCTAATAACTTATATTACAGAGAAGTGACACTAATCATCTTTTTTCAGTTAAATCGACTAGCAAAATAGTGTATAGTTTATTTTTTATTTTATTCTTGTATTTATAATTGGGAGACGAAAATAAATAAAAGTTGCCAAGTTTACGAAATGCGGAAGTAGTTGACACACCGAAAAAAACGGATATACGTTCGTAGGAATGGCAATCTATGGAGCTAAGATAGGCACCAAGAAATCGAAGAGCCTAATTTCCTGTGAAGAGTAATTCCGTGAATCATTGGCACTTATGATAAGGTAGTCTTCTCAGAGAGCTTAATCACTGACGCTTAAAGATTCTTGATCAGATAAGTAATATGCACAATAATTACCTTTAATCAGTTGAATTGAATAAACCTGAATTTTATAATATATTTATAGTATCGAATCATATTCAAACAAAATTAGAAGGCCCAAAAATGTTTTTAGATTAAAAACATTAAATTGTAAAAATACGTTTGATATACTACTACGACATACTTAACGATACAAGTGCTAAGAAATTTTGTGCAAATAAATATCCATGTAATTTTTAGTGCGTTCATGCACCAAACTATTTCTTTTTTTAATAAAAATTGAATATACCGCTAAAGCTTAAACATATTCATGAGATTATCGTTTGAAATAGATTTTTAACTCTTCCTTGTGACTCTTCAATGACATTGATTATGCAGCAATTGCTTATAATTCTGAGTTGGTCATGCAACAGAAGTTAAAATTATTATTATTATTATTATTAGTTTTTAAAGATATACAAACTATATTTTAATACGGAAGAACTATCATCACCGAATACCAGGCTGATTCTTCAAATAATGTAAGCTGAATCACAGTAGAAAGTTAAAAACTGTAACTAATACTTTTGCCTTGCAGTTTGTGATGTTACAATTGTGCGTCTTTAGCTTCTGTAACATAAAGTAACATTTCATTGTTAATTATGTATTAGCAATAACACTATGTACGTGTGATAATATTTTATATCTATTTGAGTGATGTCGTTTTATTCAAAGTTGTTTTATGATTCTCTTAATTAGCATGCATTATTACGTAAAATGTATCAACAAACATTTTTGGGCCTATTTGAAATACCATGATAAAATCATTATAGTTTATCTTTTATATACTGTATAAAATTCTTGGCTACGAGACTTTGATTCAATTAGACAGAAATAAAATTAATGGGATCTTAGGTAATTTTTTATTCATAAACTTCTTTAAATCTATCATCTTCTGACATGGCTGGCCACAAATTTTTCTCAACTCAGGCATGAAATACGGGCAGGAACAGGTGAGAAATGAAGAACTAGTGAGAAATGGCTTTTTCTCACCTAAAATTTCTCACCTAATTATGCGTTGTGTACGACTCGAAATGCCCAATTCTCTCTCCAACTCATATACATAAAAAAGGTCCTGTCATGTCTTCGTTAAACAAAATACGGTGTGTAACACGGGAAGAATAGTATATTGTGTGCCAAGGGCGTAAAGTGGGTCTTTTTAGACCGAGCGCGGAATTGAAGACGAGTAATTCAACCACACGAAGTCAAAAAAACCCACTTAGCCCTTGGTCCACACCATAGTTTTTGTAACGCAAGTATGGATTTTTGCTTTTTTTTGTTCTAATGTACTAAAATCGCCCGCTGGTCAACAAAAGGTCGCTTTCGGCTCTATTAATAGGTTCAAAAAACGCGAAAATCGTGCTTGCGGTACAAAAAAGCTATTTCAGACTTGGGTGAGAGACTCCGTCTCGTGCTGAACACCCCACCCTCGCTAGAAATAGCTCATTTTCTCCCCTTGTTGCACAATATACTATTCCGATAAATTATACATTTCTTCTCGTTTTGTAAGGTCTCAACACGTACGGTAGACGAGAAATAAAAAAAAATACATATAGTGTAAAAACATTGTGCTATCTGAAACTTTGTTAAGAGTAATGGTGATTATTAATTTCAGAGAAGTAATAACATGATACAAATTGCCGGTGATAAAAACTTCCGCTTCGTTCCTCAAAATATTTCATACTATCAAACATGCATAATATTTCATGGGCGTTATTTAAAAAAAAGTTTTCAATTAATAAAATATATAAGAAGAAAAGTAAAAGGCATCAGTTATACTTTAATCCAGTTATTCGTTGAATTTAAAGTTTTCCAATATTTTTGTAGTTATAGTTTTAATAGTTTCGTAATTCAAAATATGTTAAACAACTAGTTCTTTATACTACAATATAATATAATAATATAAATATAATGCAAAATAAGCATAGTACAAGAAACAATTTATCTAATTTCAATAAACAATTAGAATTTAAGTTAATTAATCGATAATTATTAAGTAATTATTTTTTCTACTACTTAGTTATAAATAATGACAACAGAGACTGCAATTTTGGGATACGAAAAACCTTATTTTATATAAGAAGAAAAAACTGCTACAAATAATAGAAATAATTGTAGTTGTGGACTGTGTATATGTAGGTATACTATGAGCGTTAGAAACAGAATGAAAAGAAAAGAAAGTTTACGTCCGCTGAAGCGAATTTAAATCCATTATAAGTTTTAAAAGTCATCGTACACTGTGTACTTCATACTATCATTTAAAACTATACACGCATGTATCATATTAAATGAACTTCAAATCCTCCCGGAAGAAAAACAAAGGAACAAAGAAAATTAGACGTCGGGTCGCTCTAAAGTTTATTTACCCAATGATATAAGGAAACATGGTTTTGTATAGGATTTAATACACCTTAATCGCAGCTACTTCGTTGCAACTTTGTTACATTAGCGTCGCTGTTTTTATAGAACTTTAGATCTTTGCAGTATCATCATCACTAATTTTCAACTATAAGCCGGATATACACAGATCATTAAAAGCTGTCTTCAGAGGGAGGCATAAGAAAAATACCAGCACGAGATCAACGCACTGCGTAATTGTTAGATGCACTTTTGTTTGTTTCCTTTGTTACAGTGTTCTGTATAATTGCATTCTTTTTTCCGCTTTTATTTTTATCTAGAAAAGACGATAGCAAAAATCATGTGAATAATTTAAAAAAATTTCGCTTCAAACATTTTTCTTTATTTGAGGAATAATTCAACACTTAAAATACGTAAATTCAAAAAAGTGCGTATAAGTATGTGGTCAGTTGTTTAAAACCAAATCATATAAATGTTTTACTTTTATGGTAATCGAAGAAATGTATTAAAAACTATTTAAGGTGATGTCGAATCTATCAATTGCCTACATTGTATTTTGGTCATTCTAATTCAATTTTTTTTTTTTAACAATTTTAATTGCATTATATTAAAAAAATGATGGTAACGATGATTGACGAAAATTTCAAATAGATATGAAGAAAACAGGAAAGTTTCGATAAGTGTATTATCAACACCTTCACATTTTCCTAAAACCTTTTTCGAATTTTTATCAATTATCTTTGTCATCATCCACTATTATTTAATTTATTTTGAATATTTGAATACAATGTAATTAAAATCGTTAAGAAGCACTAAAAATAGAATAACGAATAATATAATGTAGACACCTCAGATTATTAATTGTCATCCGACTCTGTATATCAAAATCATATATGAAGATTCTTGATGCACAAGTATATAGTATAAATTTCAGGTTGATATAAAGAACAAAAAGTACTTTTATAAAAATTTATTATACTTACAAACGTATTATCAACGGCGCAAATGTTGACTCGCCTTATTATAAATACATTCTTTTTCTTTCACAAATAATTTTTTTATCCATTGTATTATTTCATAAACGTAAATTTTTTTATCCATTGTATTATTTCATAAACGTAAATTTTTTTATCCATTGTATTATTTCATAAACGTAAACGTTTTGCATTCCACTGGAAAGAAAACAACGTCAAATCATAGATTGACGAATACCATCAAGAGCAATCTAAAGCATCCGATAATAAATTCAGAAGATTTGAACAACTCATAGCAATCAAAACTTGTTTTATCCCCGACTTGAGGTTCGTCAATTTCAGTACGATGAATTCGTAATAATCCAAGACCGACGATGAACCATTACCAGGCCAGTTGCCTACATATTTCTACCCTTGACATACATCACTATTAAAAAAGAAAACAAGATCGAAGTTAATATTTTGCCATTTTAAGTTCACATGTAACACAGTATTATAAATATAAAAATTATAATAAAATTACATCAGTATGGTTATTTTTAGTCATTAAATTAGTATTACTTTGAAAAAGTGTTGGACAAGTAGTATTTAGGGAATAATTTATGTATTTTTATATTAATCAACAATGTATTCTCTTACTAAAACAATTAGAAATACAAAAGATTTTGAGTACGCTGTACAAATAACACGAATTCTTCTCGTACCTTTAGTCCTACAAGGCTATCATTAACTTATCAATGCCTGCAACCGGTTCTAATTCTGTTATCTATTTCTATCATATTATTCATGTTTATTCCTCTGTGTCTATTCATGTTTCTTATTGTAAAGGATTTGGTATGAGTATAACATTCTTATAATAGTAAAATATTTCAATGTAATAATTAGATTATTGTGATAGTTTTATTTTAATACTACAGATACAGCTGAAGCTTATGGGGCCACTTGGCTTCAGTATGATGAGTTTATTTAAATATATAGTCGTAATGGCAAGGAAACGCCAGTTTTCCGAATTTATACAATGGCGGAGGACTGGGAAATGGTGGAAAACATCGAGGATCGGAAAGAGATGTTAGAAAACGTGAAAACAGGACTATTGATAACAATGATTTGTGTGATACTGGTGTACGGTGGTGGAATGTTGTATGCAACCATCTTACCAATTGCGAGAGGAGCAAGAATAATTGGTAATATCAGTATTCGTTAGTTGGCTTATTCCGCAGCTACATGTAAGTATTTTATTAGATTTTAAATTTATAGACAGATATATGTTTTAGAAACACGAAGAATTCCAAAAATTAAAAAAATTCTTATTCAATGAAGTAGTTTAGCATGTATTGTACAGCACTTTTTGATGCACGATGTGTGGGAAGTTCGATTTTGAGCATACGGGTTTACTGAGTGTGCGACAAATCGAATTCCCGCACGGAGTGTCGAATAGAATGTTTCTCATAAATCATCAATAATTAAGAATGTATCGATAATAATAGGCGTTGTTATTGTTAAGGCTTACAATTAGTAGAAAGGACTGTTAGAAAAATTTTGATATTTAATTTGTTATAAAAAGGAATAGAGATTTTCTGATTTTGTTTTTTAAATTATTTTTGTTTAAAGCCAAAAAAGTAAGAGTATATTTTTATAAGTTAAACATAAAATTAGCTAAAATTATCGGAATAACAATTATTTTTCGATGCACGGAGACATCAAATTCGATTTTATTCATGACTTCAGTATAATGGCCACCTTTTTACCTGAAAAACGGGACAAAAGTAGCATTTTTGTCCCTCTAATACGTTATTCCCTGTTTATCGGGAATAAGGATATTATTGCCTGTTTCGCAGGGATAATGGAGATTATTCCTTGTTCAGCCGTAATAATTAGTATTATTCCCTGCAAATTTTGTGATTTTTTGACTAAGGAAATTGTTTGTTTTTTTTATATTTATAATACATTTGAATAAAACTAATAAAATTATAAGATTAGTTTGTAGAATCTCAAGGTAGTATTGTTATATTTTGTTGTGCGGATGACACTAATGGCCTGTCTACCAAGGTGTAATTTTTAATTCCAACATTACACCTTGGTAGACAGGCCATTCGTGTCATCTATACAATAAAATTATAAGACTTGAATACAGTTTATTTTGCACCGCTCGGCCAGCGCTTCCACCACCGCCAACCAGTCTCACTTTTCCAAATCAACAAAGTGGCTACAGTTGAATCGTGAATGAAGTTCTATATCCATCACGGGAGTAAAGTCGATTATTCCTTCAGGTGATTACTGCCTTGGCTTCGCTCGGGCAGTAAACGGCGGGAGTAATATACGACTTTAATCGCTCGTTGCATAATGTACTATATTACGCCTTGATGAGCGGGCGTAAAATTAAATCTTTGCTCTCATGCATCGAAAAAAAAACTGTTCGTAAGGCGGGCGTAAAGTTTTCCATCCTCGCGTCATGATCGTAAAATGCCATTTTATGTCCATGTTCAACAAAAGTACCATTACTGTTATACATATTTGAGTTTGTATTATATCTTGAATAATCTTACCGTTAAAGATTTTTTAAATATAGTTTTAACGCGAGTTGTAACTCGAGTTGTAGATGCTCTTTTTCAATAAATTCTGCGCGTATATTAACTTACGTTTATAAGGACTCAGAAATAATAATGTAACAAATTTAGTAGACATTGGCATATCTAAAATAACAATAATAGTATTATTGAATGCTTTACTATATTTTATATTTATAAGTATTAGGTACAACTTGAATCACGTAACTGAATATAATATATAACATTTGTTGAAAACACTAGCTTTTAAAAGAAATTTTATTATAGGTATATATATGGCTGTTGATGCTTAATTTTCCATTTAATCATGAATGACATTATGAAACTGATTACTTTTTTTAATATTTTTTATTGATACTTACACTATCGAATGAAGAACGAACTAATGTCATGCCCTGTTGAGATGAATGATAACTGAACAGTTATATTTAAATTGCCATATCGTAGTATAAAAGATCAGTTTTTATTTAAAGATTTATTTTTTATTTACAACACAATAATGATATTGTTTATACTGATGAATAAAAGCTATCAATGAAATTGTTTTACTCTCAGTGCGAAAGCCAACTTCGGTTACGAAGAAACAAGTCTCATTTACAGAGAACAGTTAATTTCTGCTATAATGTTGCTGCGCACGGCGGAACCCTCACATTGCGCACGGTTCTTTGCGCGCAGAATCTGCATGATAAATTCAGAGAAACCGATCATCGGGACTTCTTTCCTCTTTGTGTGGCTAATATGCTCATTTTGCATCCCTAATAAATGAGGATCGCTGACGGCCTGCAATCGAGCATCGTTTCAGTAGCTCTCGAACATCCGTTCCGCTAATATTGTAAAGAGATATCTTGTTTTGTAATTTAGAACGTAATGTTTGAACGGTAAGACGAGCATGTAAAGTGCACAAGTATTAGAGAAAATAGATTTATATTTTTGTGCAAGCAAATGTGTATTTTTTTAGTGTAAAATAGTACTTTGAAACTTATTTTAAAATAGCAGTGTTTAAAATATATATTCCGTATAAGAAAAATTACAATCGCGGACAAAATGTCAAAATCTACCTCAAATGAGATGAACATTGAAAAAATGAGGAATGCCGAAGACTTGGAATACTCGATCCGAATGGCGAAGATATTACTAAGACCTCTGGGTCTGTGGCCCGTAAAATCGTCTTATTTTCGATCGTCGTCTGCTCCTTCCTGCTGACTTTTCTCTTTGTACCCAACTGTTTGTACATGTTTCTCATCGAAAAAGATTTTAGGGTACTTGCTTGTTTCTGCAAGTTTTAAATAAAATAATTTTCATAAACTTTAATCATAAGTAATATTTATAAATCTCATGTTGTGGTAAGCATAAGTAATAAGCAACCAATTATTTTTTATTAGACAATTTCAGAAACAAATATTCAAATTTAATGAACAAAAAATTTGTATAACAACAACCAAATTTAAAATACACCATTTGTCATATAAATATTAGTAGGTAGACAATAATATTCACAACTTTTTCTCACAATTCTGACAACCCCATCATATACAAAATCAGGGATGCAAATCCAGTTAACATTTATTGAAATATTCCGTTAATTTGCAACTAAATTAGTTAGTTATCATGTAGATAGTATTTAATTAATAACTAAGATTTAGTTATTAATTAGGTATTATTTCATAAATAACTAAATTTTAGTGATCAATTAGGTTGTAATTAATTAATAACAAAATTTAAGGTATCAATTGGATCGTATTTAGTTTTAGAGGTGCCCTCATACTCGACTCGACGTGTTGCAATAATACTTTGAACTGTTCCACATAATGAGAACTAAAAAATAAAATGAACTTAAAATAAAATAAAAATAAAAATAAAATAAACCTACTGTGATCTTACTATTTTACAATCTGTTGCATGCGAATTTATCCTGTATATAAATAGTTTTCATAAATAAAATATTACTCGTGTAATAATAAATACTACCTAAGATATATAACATGGCGGGAAAACATTTTCCAAGTGAAATTTGGACGTTTATCAAACATCGACTTGGTTCGAACCGTTTGACGAAATCGAATAGTCCAACTTGGCTTCAACAGTTTCACTCAAATCGAGTAGTTCGATCACGTCCAAGTAGTTAATTTCGTTCCAATAGTTTGATTATCTGCGAGTAGTTCGTATTATGTTGAACAGTTCCAAGTATTGAGTATTCGACTAATTTGAAAAAATATTTCGGTACTATTCTATCTAATTGAAAACTATAATTTTATTATTTAATTAGCCTGGGAGTAAGTTAAATTTAGTTATTAATTATAAATGAATAAATGACCATTTTTGCAAACCTGTCGAACATCGAAACCTTTGTCGCGCTAACAGGTTCGATTGAAGCTCGTTGGCCCTCTCAGCTTCACCACGATGAACATTTGCAAGTACTTCGGCGTGTTGATCAAGCGTAACGAGTTACGCGATTGCGTGGCCTTCATGGCCCAGGATTGGCACGAGACCGAGCAAGCCGACGAGCGCAACATCATGTTGAAGAACACCAGAGCAGCCAAAGTCTTCACCGTGATCTGCGCGATCTTCATGTACGGCGGTGGACTGCCGTTCACGATTATTCTACCCATTGCTAGAGGAGCTATTGTCATCGGGAACGTCACTTACAGGACGTTCGCCTATCCTGGTTACTTTATTTTCTTCAATCCGCACGTGAGTTACATTTTAAGTTGTGTAAGTGTAAATTAAACAATTCAATCTTTAAACGGAGTAATCAATTATATTTTTAATTTGTTATGTAATAAAGAAATTGGAATCGTGTCTTTTAACAAATATAGCTGTACTTACTTTAGGAGAGACCAAACTTCGAGATAGTCTACTCGATTCACTGCATCTGCGGAGTGATCACCTACACGATGACGTGTGCACTATGCAGCATTGGTATAGTTTGCGTGTTACATATTTGTGGCCAGATGGCTGTGACAGCCTGGAAGCTAGAGAACTTGGCTGGTAACTTTGACAAAAATTCATTAGGCAACATCGTAAAAAAGCATATACGATGTTTGAGGTAGTTAATTGCTACCGCTTACCGGATCATGGATATGGCTCAAATCGTGGAACGTATTTTTGGATATAGAAATATGAAGAAAGCAGCAATATATATATAAACTAATGCTTCAAATACTGAACTTCCAAACGCTTTTGGTTCCATTTTTTTAAATTTTAAGAAAAGTCTCTTTTTCAACTGGTAACCATTCAATTTTGAAAAGTCTTAAGTTAAAAAATTAAAAATAAAACTAGAGAAAACGAGCATTTACTTTAATTTTTCAAATTTAAAAAATATTTATTTCTTCCATTGTTTTTTAAAGTTAATCATCATAATACAATAACTACATATGATGTACTGCAATTTGTTACCATTTAAAACAGTGCATTTTTGTTGCTTAACTTTGGAAGAAATCAATTTTTTTGAATCTGACAGAAATAAATAAAAGCTCGTTTTGTCTAGTTTTATTTTCACCTTATGAAATTGTATTTAAGACTTACTGATATTGAATGTTTACTGTTTGAAAAAGAGAATTTTTAAAAGATTTTTGCAAAATAAAAATAAAAATGTCTAGAACTTGAATTTCTTTCGAGCCTTATAGCGTAACTTTCTTTGTATTTTGATATCCAAAAACATATCCTAAAGTTTAAGTCAGGTCTGTGATCCAAATTCCTGACACTCTCCTAGTTATTTTCAACTCATTTTGTATAGATGTTAATATTTCGTTTGCAGATTTGCGTCGAAGGTAGAAAGCATGATGACGGAGATGTGTTTTGTCGAGTTGGCTGGATGCACCTTCAACCTCTGCATGCTTGGGTACTACTTCATAACAGTAAGATTCTTTTCAGCTGCTTTATGAAATAAAAGATGATTGTTTGACTTTATGAATATGCATAAACAATTCATTATAATGAAAATCTGACAGGAATTTGAGCAAAGTGAATCATTGGGGTCGATTGTATTTATGTTATTGTTTATCTCGTTTACATTTAACATCTTTATGTTTTGCTATATTGGAGATCTATTGACTGAAAAGGTAAAAATATTAGATTAAGTCATTTTCTGCCATATCTATTTAGAAAAATAATGTTAGTTTTCTATTGTACAATAGCACAAACATTATTATTTTATATCAATAAATAAAAACTAATTGCCATGCTGCCAAATGTTTAGTGTCAGATGGAATAGAATGCTAACAAAATATGAGAGGAATTTTTTTTTTCTTAATTTTTTCTTCTAAGTATAGTTAGTAGAATCGAAAAATTGAGGGAGTGCACATGTTACTCTACACATTATATCTTAATGGCAGAATATCATGTGGTAGGTGTCTGATGGAGGCTACTAGAGCATCACTGATAGGTCCACTCTAATAATCCTGACGAAACGTCTTAGTTTTCTTCGAGGATTCTCAATTTTTTGATTCTATTAATTATAGTTGAAACCAAATTGAGACAAAGATCCTCTCATATTTTTCACTGTTCTATTTTCTGACACTAACTACTTTAGCAGAATGGTCGTTAGTTTTATGTTTCCAATGAGAGAACATTTTAGGTAACAATAAATTAATTATTTTAAATCTAAAATTTTAGTGCAGTAATTTGGGACAATTCGCCTATACAGTAGACTGGTATCAACTTTCCCCAGGAGAAGCTCGAAATATCATTTTAATTGTCGCTTCAACTTATCATCCGGTTGTACTTACTGCAGGAAAAATAGTAATTCTATCACTTCAAAGTTTCTCAAATGTAAGAAGTAATAATTTAAAAATATGGTGCTTACATATTTTTCTTATTTTATAACGTGAATTTCAGGTTATGAAAATGTCTGCGACTTACTTGAACATGTTGCGAACTTTTACCGCAAATTAAAACATATTTTATATTAATAAAACTTTCGAGCAATGCTTCACTTCTTAGTTGTACAAATTTGTATATATGTAAATACTTATTTCTAAAAGATACACTTCATTAATAAATATTATTTTAAATTATTATGTAGCAACTTTTATTTGCCTCTAGGAATTCTATTTATAACATTTTACTTCTTGTTAAATACGTTCACATAAATAATAACTTTTTTTCAAATGATCCTTTATTTATAATATATTAGATATGCACATACGAGGTATTTCTACTTTATACAATCATTTGTGTTACCTTGCAATATTCATAACTGACAATATTGCATGGACTGCGGGTTAGAACGAAGAAAAAATGACAGTGGTGCAATTAATTGTATGTTTTATACTCTGTTAAACTTGTATACATTGAAGACCTATGCTTCTGTAATGTACTTTTAATGAATTGTTTACGGTAAGAAAGTTTCCCAACGAAAGTGTATGGGCATTGTAAACCATTGGTTATACAATTCATGACTAACAATATTGGAGATAATTATGTGTTCAACCAAAAATACAAAGGAATTTTAAATTTATTACGATTTATTCTAAAAATTCGATAATTGACAATGCATTTTAATATTTCTATGATCATTTTAACGAAATACAAGGTATAATTTGTAACGTAGCATTTTCCACAACAACGAACTGCAAAAGGGCATTGTACTGATGTACTGCAGAACCACGTCATTGAAACATCTTGTGCAAGAAAGTGCAAAACTTTGCATAAAACATAAGATATAATTATCGATAGGACAGGGATCTTAAACTTTACTTCTGTAATGACTAGTTTTCAAGGCGCACATGCGCACATCATCAAACAGTCCCTGTCCTCAATGTCTTTTCTCATCTGAAATATCTCATTTTCTCAACCGCAAAGGGTGAAAAGTTCAGCACGCTTGCGAGACGTAATCTTTCGATCTGGTAGCGAGTTGCGGTTGGAATCTTGAGGCTGAATCATTTTTTGACATAAATTATTAACCATATTAATGTATTGTTTTATATTGTATGTTACCTGTATTAAGTATTCATTTTTCAACGATTTTCACGCAAATGGCATCATTTACTATTACTGTGAAATTCTCGATCTATGATTTTTTTTTATAATAAATCAAAGTATTTTACAATAATTTATAAAAAAATTTACTACGTCGTTTTCACTTTGATTACTTTACACCATAGAAATATTATAACTTATTTATCCAGGCTGATATAGTATCGATGATATTATCATCTTAAGTCATATGCAATTAAGCGCCACTAATGGATTTATTTAATGACGCCAGTTTAGTCTTCGAGCACAAGAAAGATTTCAAGAAGGATGGAAATGTGGATTTGGAATACGCAGTCTATCGCATGCGAGTACTTGCTAAATTTATTGGACTCTGGCCATCTTCCTCAGAACATTACATGACTTTTAAAGCAATCATACACAAAATTAAGGTACACTATTCTAAGTAAAATAAGTCAAATAAGTAAATGAGAAGTTGTCGAATATGGGCAGGTATAGTTGAAGATTTATCACGAACTTTTTAAAATTGAAATTAATCATGAGGGTGTATACTTAAATTATCTCAGTGTGCAAAATTTGATTTCTCATGTCTGTTTATAATGTGCTAATACACTTTTGACAAGCAATATGCGAAGTAATTCACTACGTGTGCTTTTGTGCTGATGAACTATTTTTTAGATATAAAAGCTTCTGTAAATTTTCAGATAAAATATACTGTAAATTCTTCTCTTATAGATATTCATCTTGTACGTCATGCTATTATTCCTGACGGTACCAAACTTTCTTTATGTGTGCATTGAGGAGCGTATTATGTATAGGCGCATTCAGATGATGAGCGCTGTGACTATGAACTTCATGACGCTATCTAAGTACACGATATTACTGCGGCGTCGTGACAAAATTAGTGAGATTGTTAAAACCGTTGAAGAAGATTGGCGAAGTATAGAACGAAATCCAGTACTTTGCTCAATTATGAAGAAGAGTATTGATACCGGGCACACAATGGCAAACGTTTGTACTGGTTTCCATCTGACAGGTACGGAAAATCAATTAAATATTAACAACATGGATAATTTTATCATGATTGAAATCACATAATTTAGAATAAAATGTTTTATTCCCGGTTTCACTGTAATGGCCTGCTTATTAATCAAAATAAATAAAACTGATTCCATAAAAAATCAAGTTTGCTAGCATTAAAAATCCAAAAGTCTTCTACGAACTTGATTCTCATTTACATGAGTTATAGTTTTAGTTTTAGTTTGTTTTATTTTAGTTTTATTCATTTACGTGCGAATCAAGGGAATAAATGTCACCACATAGAAAATATTACCATTAATAATACCTAAATCAGTGTCTGTATTCAAATATTTACAGCCTCCATATTCTTCAGAATTATAAAACCCCTCCTGGCGCCAGTTATAATAACAGCAACGGGACGCATAATAAGATTCTTACCGCTTCCAATTTATCGGGGTCCTCTGAAGATAGATTACAGTGCGTCACCTAATTATGAGATCATATTCGCAATGCAAGCTATTTCAAATGTTGTAGCGGTTTCTACAATTATCACGACTTTTGGTTTTGCTGCAATTTTCATCACCCATGCATGTGGTCAAATGGATATCGTAATGGCGATGATGGACAAAATGATCGATGGTGATGCCGATAATGGAAAAGAAAATGTAGTGTCACCTGAAGATGGATTTAAGGATAGACTTCAAACTGTGGTCAAATTGCATCTAAAAATATTAAAGTAATGCTTCAATTAGTAATATCTCGCATAAAAAAGTTAGTACAACCAATGTATTACCCAAAGTATTGTCATACCCACATGTTGTCCTTGTAAATATATTGGCAATACTAATTTTTTGAACGTGGATATAGTTTATGTATATCGAATTTTTTTCGTGACATTCAAATGGTAAAGAAATAATATTGATTCTAAATGATAAAAATCATTATTCTAGATTTGTATCCCGAATAGAAGATCTTATGAGTGAAATATTCTTAGTTGAAATTACGGGTGGTACTTTTGCATTGTGTCTTTCTGGCTATTATTTTATAATGGTAAATATAATATAGATTTACAGTACAAACTATGTAAAAAGTTAACATTTAATTTATAATAATAACTGTATACTTTATATCCTTTTTATTTAAGGACTTAGGCCGACACAATGCGATTCGGATTTTCACTTATTTCGTAATGGTATCTTCACTAACAGCCCAACTATATACATATTGTTATATTGGGGATCTATTAACTCAAAAGGTAAACGTTTTTATGTATCGCTGAAAATATATATGTACACTAACATTTTTTTTTATGATTTATATTAATCCATTGATATTGATTTATATTAATCCATTGATATTGTTAATGTTTAGGCAGCCAAGATAGGTTCCAAAGTTTACTCGTTGGATTGGCATCGCCTTACAGGTAAACAAGGGTTACTCATACTCTTGATTATTAGAGCCACGCGCAATCCTGTCAGAATCACTGCTGGAAAAATGCTTGTACTTTCACTTTATAATTTTGGAGGGGTAAGTCTATTTTCCTAAACTAAAACTTACAGATTAATCTTATAAACATAACTTTTTAGATTATGAAATCGGCTGGCGGCTATTTAAACCTTTTGCGGACCATCGCAATAGCTGAATAATTTAATTTCGTTATAGAATTTAAAATGACTACTCAAAACGTGCTACTTTTTAAATACCAAGAAACATAACAATGTATAAGACTGAAAGTGTTTGAGATTACCTAGTGGAAATAATTTTCGTGCTTAATCGTGCATAAGTGTGCTTAACAGTATAAAACTGTCAAACTGTGTCCAAGTAGAAAGTTTTCGGACATTTTGGACAGATTTATCACAGATTAGCACAGTTTGGAACAGTGTGGCACACTTTTGCACAGTTCGACATAAATCATTTTTACCTGTTGAAAATAAATATAATTTGATTTTCGATACAGTTGTGCACAGTTTAGCACACTTTAGCATACTTTAGAACATTTTGGCATAATTTGGCACAAATAATGTTCAGTCACCAAAAATAAAATTAATTTTTTCATTTGGCACTGTTTAACAGACTTTGGCATATTTTGGCACAGTTTTTGCACAGATGAACACAATTTTGCACAGTTTAGCACAAAAACTATTGTTCACTTATTAAAACAATAGAAGTAATAGAAAAATGATGAGTGAGAAATAAATAGACAGACTTGACTATAGTTAAACTCAAATGATTTTCAATTATTAAGGGGGTGCCATAGCTGTATCATTACCGACCGAGCAATTGACATAGTTTCAAGCTTATTAAAAATAAAATACGTAAAATCACAAAAAATCAAGAAAACACTTGAACGTTCTATCACCCAGTAAAAGTTTGATCTCGAAATATCAAGTGGTTTTTGCAAAAACTTTGAATAAAACCAAATTCGGTTTCGTTGTTCAAAGTTTTTGCAAAAACCACTTGATATTTCGACTTCAAACTTTTACTGCGTGATAGAACGTTCAGAACCGCAGCGAAGTGTTGTCGTGACTTTTTGTGATTTTACTTATTTTATTTTTAATAAGCTTGAAACTGTGTTAATTGCTCGGTCGGTAATGGTAGGACTATGCCACCCCGTTAAAAAACCTTGAGTCTAATGACTATAAAAGGATGAAGTAAATATTTGATATTGTTAATAATAAATGATTGTTTTTATTTTAAAAATTTAATAATAATTTGTATTAAGGCGTGCCAAAGTTGTATCAAACTGCGCATAACTGCGCTCAACTATGCCAAAATATGTCAATGTGTGCTAAACTGTGGCAAATAATCAAGCTAAATTTATTTTTACAACTTTTTGTTCTAAACTGTGCCAAAGTGTACTAAAATCTCCAAAAGTGTGCCAATCCGTGCTAATTATGTGTAAAATATTCGAAATCTACCTACTTGAGTACAGTTTCGCATAGCATGGCATAGTTTGACATACTTTGGCACAGATTTGCACAGCCCCACACAAGAGTGCGAAAATGCACTTTCGCACTCTGCGGCAAAAAATGTTTTCCACTAGGGTTGCTAAAAACAAATACGATGTATTCTATAATAGTAATAGCATTGATATCTTTTAGATACTATTTAATTGTCAACTAACAGCGTAATATATATTTTCATAAGTTTGGTATACTATATACCATTGGTAATCATTTATTTGTTTATGAAGAAAATTTTAAGTGAAATATAAAATCATTATGAATTTCAAATATGAGTACTAATAAACTGATATATTTAATAAAAACCAGTACCAATAATAATTTCTATTTTTTAAATTATTATATATTATACAAGACTAATACCATAGCATACTTACATTGTTTTCGATAGAGTATAAAATGTACATCACTACTTCTTTTTCAGAGACAGTGAAAGCGAGAAAGAGAGAAAGAGAGAGAGAGAGAGAGAGAGAGAGAGAGAGAGAGAGAGAGAGAGAGAGAGAGAGTGGGGGGGTGGAAAGAGATTAAGAGAAAAGGTGTAAATTGATATGAGTGGATAGTTATCGTCCGGGACCGCTCAATTCTATCACCGGGTGGGAGAGCCGGTGGCGCTCTCACGGACGGATAGCCAACGAGACGCTCACATATAAGGGTTGTCAAGGAGGTGTAGAAAAAAAAAGTGAAAGCTCTGAAAAGAAATTTGTTCATTATTAGCTTTTAAGCTATGTTACCGCTAAGGTGTTGTAAATCATTCTTTCAGTTTTTTTTTTCTTAAATAAATCAATATTTTGTAAAGATTCGCAGTTATTGTAATATTTTAAAAAAAGTTATAGACTCTCAAAAATGGACTAAGAAAATCACTAAAAATTTCTCATTTTTTCAAGCATTTAACGGGTGGTATTTTAAGGTATTTTTATCTTCTCGCTTAATCTTTGATATATAGCTTTTTTAAATCGAAATTTTTTTTATAAAATACAGCTTAAATTAAAGCTTTTTTTTTTCCTTCTTTTATAAACTTTTTAGTCCATTTATATGACCGAAATATTCAAAAAGTTATAACTAAAGAAAGAGGCCCCATTTTTATCGAAAATTGTTCATTTTAGACATAAAATAGCTTGGATCTCGGAAAAAAGGCCCATTCATAAAAACCTCGAGATACGTGTCTCATTATTTGTCATATAGAAGTACCTCCTACAGTTTTAGCCAAATCCAGGAACCACACCGCTGACCATCTCCTTGTAAGTATAACAACGTATAGTTTACTCAAAAGCTTCAAAAACTCGTGAAATTACACCAGTATGAAGATAACCTTGAAAAATAAAGCTTCAAAGTTATGATTTTGTAAAAAAATTTGTAACATGGTCAACCGGATGCAATTTTAGTGCAATCGAAAAATAAAGAAATACGTATCAAATCATTTTTAGAGAAGAACCGCAATACTGTGATTCCAAAATGATCGATGAGGTAGGAATACTTTGGTTGTTCGATTTGAGATGGATTCGGTCATTCACGTGTTTGGCAATCTACACGCGAATGTAATATCCTACTCTCCGTCCTAGGTAGGTAATACACTATTTTTTATTAAGTTCACTACCACAAAAAGAAAAACAGAAATACTGAAATATTTAAAGCTTCTTCAATCCACTCATGTGTGACGAACTCATACTACGTAAATTTGTTGACTCACTAATATTTCTCCTCTAAACCGAAAACCCTCTCTTATTCAAAACCAATTTTGATACAGCTCAAATCCAGTCGAAGGTCGCCAACGAACTACGGCGCACTACAATTCCGAACAACCCCCGCGAGACGCTAACCATAACGAATTAAGCGCAAGTTGCGATTTTGTTTTGCGACCGCGACCAAACGCATCTAACCAAAGCTATAATGATCGGCGATTTTAGCTACTTTGCATCGGCAATGAGTTTCGAATGCACGCGGCTAGTTCAGCTGCAGATCAGCTACCCTACAGTCGCCTGAGAGCGTTCTGATTCCGTCTGTGGTTTATGCACGGGTCATTACGTGAATATAGAGCCATATATAGATGCATAATAACTGATTTTCCAATTTGAAAATAATGTAATGGCTTTATTTGATGCGTCCGTGGGTCGGAAGGGATAAGTTCGATAGCCGATGTTGCACCGAAGTCTATTTTCCTTATAAAGTAGTCGTAAAAAATAATACAAATAATAGATCATCAAAAGTAAATTTAGAAAATAAAATGTTTGATTGTTAACAAAATAATTTTAATAAATATCCCCTGCGCAATCTAACAATCAGCACAATTGATTATTTTAATAAATAGCTCCATTAAAATAACAGGTTTATAATGAATAAGAAACTTAGTGCTGAAAACGAATCGAGCTGAAAATGCAAAGAGATCGAACCGCAACCTAGTCTGTAAACTACCAAAGAATTTTACGACCGATAGCTATTGCAGTTTGGACCTTCCTCAAGATGTTCGTCATCCCCTTGTATTATCTCATTTTTCTCGTCGTAAAAGATCTGGGGGTAGGACCCTTCTTTCGTTTAAATATATCATCTTCGTAACATTTATTTTGTGGAGCTTCAATAACAATAAAATCTTAACACATCATTTTTAATATATTCTAATAAATCTTTTGAAATTTCCAAACCCTGCAGATCCGACTGAAGCTAATAGGTCCACTGGCATTCGGTTTGATGAGTAGCTTCGAGTATGTCATGGCGATTGTGAAGATCGATGACATCGCTTCATGTTTCCTGGGCATATCTCGCTGGACTGGCAGAAGTTGCGAAGTATCGTGGAACGCCGGATTATGCTGGACAACGCAAAAACTGGCAGAGTATTGACGATGATTGACGTGATATTTAGTAAAGTCAAATAATAGAAATTTAATTGTTAATATAGAGCTGTTTTCGACTAATAATCACTGCACAATTCTTTTTGTATTACTTACTGTATACAAAATGTTGCTATGTACAATTCCACGATCATACCATAAATGATAATACCTTTCTTTAATTTTAGCTTAAGCCAGTTTACGATTACGTTTTCACGGTTCATTGCATATGTGGTTTGACCAGGTATTCATGTTGACACAGGAACTGCATGTTGACGAATGCAAAAGTGGCATGATTTTTTTACGAGCGTGGGCGCATTGTTCATGTAACGGTGGCGGGCTACCCTGCAGCATCATTTTGCCTCTGACCAGAGAAGCTATTATCGTCGCTAACAGCAGCTTCCAGCACCTCGCTTATCCAAGTTATCATTTTCTTTATTCCACACGTAAGCTAGTCAATGTATATTTAAAGACCACCGGATTAAAAATACGTTATTTGTAATTACTCTTTAAAATAAATGCATAAAGTATGAAAATGGACATCCTACATAAGGTACATAGCTACACAACTACGTGTGCTATTACTTGAAAATTTTCCGTATTCGTTTAATGCATTTACATGCCTCAAATGCACTGCATCAATCGTACTAAGAATAATAAGTGTGTCTGAAAAAGTAGGGAATTATATACAATTTGTCAGAAACCAATATAAGAAAGCAATACCTGGAAATCACATCAATACATTTTGCTTCACAGATAAGGCTGCTCTACGACTTATAGTTTTCTTCACGCATTGTTTCTGCGGCTTCGTGATGTATTCGGTAACTGGTGGGGTTTGTATTATCGCAATTGTATTCATCATGTACATCTATAGTCAGTGCAGTATCACCATCGCCACTCTAGAAGGCTTGACGGGTTCTCTAGATGGCAAAACTGTTGGAAAAATCGTCAGACAACATCTGCATTCTATGAAGTAATATAATTATAGATTATTATAAATTATTTTGATATCCACTTATTCGCACCAGTGAACGACTTTTCACATATTCATTTTTAGAGCGTAAGCCATTTTATTTAGGTTTAGATTACATTAAAGCATCAACGAAATAGCTTTCTCTTAGATTTGCTACAAAACTGCAGACCATTTTGACTGACATGTGCTTGATCGAACCGATTGGATGTACTTTTAATATTTGCGTGCTTGAATATTATTTCATCACGGTCGAGAAAATTTGTATTGGATAGAAATTACTTTTAAAAAATTAACAGATTTCCCTGCAAATAGATTTTTAGATGCATGTTCTAGTACTATACTAACAATAAATAGTATACTAAGTATTATACTATAGTACTATACTAAGAAGTATAGCAAGAAATAATTTAAGTGCCCGTTTACTATCTATTGAGCTTGAATTATTTATCTACGATTTCTATTGTTTTTACAGGTCTCAAAAGCTTCCGTAACTTACTTAAATATGCTTCGGACTCTAACTGCAAATCCTTAAAATAAGCACACTGTGAGATATCTTCTTGTTATCGATAAAAAGAAGTATAACAATTGACTCGTGTCCT
>JAPYZP010002980.1:0-12548 GCA_030522985.1 Torymus sinensis
GCTCTATCTATATATACTCATCGCGAAAATGTCATTTTAATATTTGCCACGCTCGCAACCATTGCTCCGAGCTTGCGCGAAAAAGGACAGTACTATACAGTTTTGATTGATGCGCGACAAATGAAACGGCGAATATCCCGACTGTAATGACGCAATTGCAACACCCCGGTATCGATTGGTGAAGATGCGGCTACAATTACTCGAATATAAACTTGCAAGCTCTTTTGTCAATTCATCCTCTTTAAAGGTGGGAAAACAAGAAAGCTAATTAGCTGCGGCAATAAAAGCTGAGAACGGTATGCGAATTTGCTGAAAACAATGGACAGTCGAAGAGACAATCGGAAAAATAAGGTGTCTTATAGCGTTGTCAGCTCTACCGCTGCTAATGAAATCGCGAGCGTGCCGTGCGGAGGCGAACGAACGGTTATAGCGCTGCCCCGGAACGACGCTAAAAAGGCAGAGAAGTAGAAAGAGACGGAAGAAAAAGTAGTTGCGCGCAGATAAATCAGGTCTAACGAAATGCTCGTGCGGCGAAATAAAGAGACATTAATTTGCGGATCGGGGCTCGCTCCGAGCGCGTCTATCGCGGCGTATCTGTCTCGCCGGCGCGCGATATACCTCCGTAGCTCGAGAGCCACGAGAGAAAGAGAGAGGGAGAGAACTGCCATAGCTAGTGGTCTCGCGGGATCCATCGATATTATTAAGGTTAAATTGAAGGTGCTCCTTGCCCGCGTTTGAACACGATAACAAACCCGATCGCGCGGCACGGCTCGCTTTATTCCAAAGACAGCGCGACTCTCTCTCTCTCCCCTCGCTCACGTCTGCGATGCACGTACGCGACTAGCAGCTGATGCATGTATCATTTTATTTCCGACACTGCTGTTGCACGTGAGGGGCACGAATTATTCTCTACACGGCGAGATGACGAGCGCGAGAGCCGCGCTTTACATCTCTCTGCTGCGTCCATTGCTGCGCGCCGAGAGAGATCAAACGTCTCCTCACAGCCACAAGTGCTCTTTACTTTGCGCCTATAAATAGACATTTGTGCCTGCAAGCGATTCCTCTCCATTTCTCAAATAAGCCAGGGGAATCTTTAATTAAAAATTATGCAACTCTGGGAGCCGGGATTCCTCTTTTTATTCTGACGCGCAGACGATGTATTGTAGTGGCAAAATCTGCTGTTTAAGCGCGGATAACAACAAGCCATTATTTTCTTGCCACTTTTCTCCGACGCTTTTGTTGCACGCTTTTCAATTAAATGCTTAATTGGAGCGCGCGGGGGAGAACAAACGCACGCGCGGTATCGAATTAATGATTCCTGCGCGGCGAATCAGCCGCTACAACGAATAGTTGGCATGGAAAAGGTGGTAATAGATACAGATACGTGTTATATATGCATAGAGAGACTTATGGCTACACATACACATACATATATAGAAGCGTTGGGAACGGCTGGTTAGGCTTCTTTTTGCCTTTGATTTCATTGTTCTAGGAAATTCAACTCTTTGCAGGGCATTTAACAAGCCAATTGTTCTCTTTCACACGAAGCCCATGCTGATGCAGTGGTCAAAGGTGCGCGCAGAATTTACCCGTACGCGGTTCGACTCGTGCCATAGTATAACCGGATAATGGTGTTCAACTTTTTTCAAAATTACCTTGTAATTATTGTTAAACGACAAGTTTCGTCGAAACATAGAGTTGCTGTTAATTCGCATGATACATTTAATTTTATTATAAATACAACAGCAGAAACAAACTCAAATGGTCAGAGGCACGAGATCTGAATCTATACAACTATTTTTTTACGAGTCTTTTTCTGCAAGACTATAGTTAAAAATATACATAATAGTATAGAATATTGTTATAGTACTATAAAGAAGCATATATTAAGAAGATTTTATTCTTGTATCATCGAACGTTAGTCATTCAATTGAAATAATAATTATGATGTATTTTATGTATATCTCAGACTATATTACGGAGAAAGTAAGGGCATAGTAGCCCCCTCCCCCCTCCAACCAAATGATACATGATATTTACTCAAAAATTTCTAGGAATAATTGAAAACCAATACATTGTCAGTACAACAAGATAGAGCAAAATTATCGATTAGAAAAATCATTTATTTTGATGGAATTTCGTTATGATACAATCAATGTAAAAAGTCAATATTTCAGTTAGGCGACGTTTCTAATTAATGGCAGTATTCTACTTTTAATATATTAATTAATAATAATTGGATAAGCATTCTTAGGAACAGTTCTTATATTCGATGAAATCACATTGGAAAATATGTTATGTCTTTAAAAGTTTTTCAATTTTTTTTTAAGTTCAACTCAGTAGAAGGGTATTGAATCACGACCCTAGTTTTGATTTTTTTTTAAATCAATTATTTTAATATAAAAATAATCTTTATGTTGTTGCCGATAGTGATCTGGAAAGTCAGTAAGATCTAGATATTTTGGTATTCTTATTGCAGACAGGCCCAATTTTGTTTAATTAAAAAAGAAAATAAAACTAAACAAAACAAGCTATACGAGGCTATAACAGTGCTGACACTTCATTTATATTAAATATTTATTCGTAAAATTTTTTACCATGTACAATTACACGCTCACGCACATAAAACATGCACTTAAAGTTTGATAAACATTGATAGCTCGTCAAACTAAAATATTAGATTAAAAAAAATGGAACAAAGAAAACTTTTTATATGTAGAATATGGTTAAAGGCTGCTAATGGTAAAAGTTCTTGTAATTATAATTTTTAAGTTAATGGCCGACTCTACCATTCAGATGTTTTTTGGTTTTGGCAAAAACATCTCAATGGTAGACTCGTTCATTATCTTAAAAAATTATAATTTATATATCTAGATTTAAATAAAAAATATTAAACATTATTTATAATTGAAACTGTATACAGAAATTTATTATAAATAATGAGGATTATAATTATATTTATACTTAAAGAATTTTGAATAATTGCAAAAATTAATATCTTAAATACTAGTAATCAACTTTTACATTTTTGAACTATTGCTATCGGTTTTTTGACGGCCACTTGAGGCTTCTACAGCTTCTGAAAATTATTTTTCTATAAAATTATTTATAGAAAAATATAATAACAATATATTTTTCTTATATACTTCTACATCAGTCCAAATTCAACAGAGCAAATTTAAAAAATGTTTTAACTTTGTACTATACAACATGTAGTTTGTCAATTGCTGAATAAAAGAAATAAAGATACATAAAAATAGATTTTCGAGAGTTTAATTTAAAGAAGACTTAAAGAATAAAATTCGAAAGATCCAAATGAATTCTGAACAATGCATATTCACACATTAAGTGTAAAGATTCGAAAAATTATATTTGTAGTAGTTAAATTTTTTTTCAAATTTATTTGCTCGGGGTTCTACTTTATTGCAAAACATTGTAAACAGTCTCATTTTCATTACATTTTTATGTGCGCTTTTGAATTTTATCCTATTTTATCTGACCTTAATCTACTCAGTCTAGAAGCCTGAATGCCTTATGGAAATGTGCATTTGTTGCAATAATTCTCTGAAAAAGCGAGGTTGTTTCTACTAAAATTGTTCCAACCTGCAGAATAGAAAAAAGAAGAAGAGATACCTAGGAGGTACGAAAATTGAGGGTCGAGCGTTAAATTTTATAATCGCGGCTAAAGCCGGAGCGGACTGCAGCTCGTTTGCTCGCGGGCGACGCATGTACGCGACTATAAATGGACGACTTTAACGACGCAGCGTCAGTGGCTCGCGCACGGGCGATTAACAAGCGCTCGCAGAAGCCACTGCGGGGGATCCGCTCCGCTAGTCGCGCCTTTGGACAACACACGCATGCGCACTCGGACTTTTCACTTTTCACCCTTTTCCGCGCTATCCATCTCGCGTTGTCGCGCGCGCGCACTGACTTATGGGCCTCCCAACTACTCTGCGCCAGAGGACTTTTGGGCCAACGCACGGATAATTTCTGCTCTCCATATATCACGCGCTGCGCGATGATTTTCGGAAGAGCGATTGACGCTAATTGCTCTAAACTTTTCCTGACACGCGCACTTCATCCAACTGTTAGCGCGTACATAAGTCTTGCGCATTTCGCCTGGCATTTTATCATTCATTATCTCGCACTTCCAGCTTATTATAACCTCCAACTGGCTGTTTACGAATTTACCTCTGACAAGTAGCAATTTCGTAATCCTGTACAAATATACTTTGGAGAAATATTTTAGTCAAATAGTATTATTTATTTTGTATATCCTTTATTGCCTTGGAAGCCTTAAAGTGAAACAAAGATTGCTGTTCCCAAAAAGCATCGAGGTGTAAGAGAGACAATTGCGCACGCGAAACACGCGAATCTTGCGGCGGGATAGGTGAAACAAGTCCGCGGTTGCACTCGCGGAATTTTTCGAATGCAACTCACCCACGTGGTCTCGATATAACAATGGGACGCGTCACACCGTTAACTATGCGTGGTAAAAGAGAAGAAAAGGAACAGAGTCAATGGAAGGGAGGATCAAGCCGAAAATGAAGTATGGATGGCGGAAAAGAAGAGTATAGAAAGAGCTAAAAAAGAAGATATCGAGAAAAAAAATTGTACCGCCGGATCGAGCAAGAAGAAAGAGAAAGAAAGAGAGAGAGAGAGAGAGAGAGAGAGAGACTCGTCGGAATTCCTCGTGCGGAATAGAGACAATGATATTTGAATGGCCGATTCTCATGCTGTGCGTTGCTTACGAGAATCGTGTATCTTGCGGGGAACCGCGCGACGGCTTTTATTGTTCACGAGCGAGCGGAGGTGTGGCGTGAAATATGGTGCGAAACGACACTTGTCCGCGCACACGCGCTCGGTTATATGCGCAATGACTGATAATCGTGAATTGCACGTAGGGGAGAAAAATTAGACGCAGCCAGCCGTGTTCTGCGGCTAGATCGAAGCTTCTTTTTTATTCGACGCCGCTTGATTAATGATTTTCACATTTTTCGATAAACAATAGTTACGTATTTAATGAGTTATCTTCTAAAGGTCTGCGTAAACTTTTACCATAAGCCATAAGCTTTTTCCACTTACCTTTTTATTTTATGTTCTATAAAGAGATATTTTATTAGGTAATGGAAATAAAATGTTCTTATATAAGCGCTGCAGCAAGCAGTTTGGAATCTGTTGTTATAGTTTTACATTTATAAGGACTGATATAGAAGAAATCTTACATTATATAATTGCAAACTAATTTTTCGTATTTATTTATCAAAATATCTGTTTTTTATGCGCAGATCTTTTTATGTGTTTATCACGATTGCAAAATATTGAAATCTAAATATGTGTCAAGTGAAAGAAAATCTGCAAAACAAAGTAATGTTAACAAATGACAAATTCGGATATTATAAATCGAACGGAAATAATCGCGAGTGAAATTTAAGCAAACTACTGCCGTAAAATATACTAAGACAAAAGTACTTAAGATACTTTATTATTTGTAAGTGATTATTGACGATGTTAATGACAGCTATTTTTCATAATGAGGAGAAAAACGCTAATCGTTCTGCAGACGTGAAATAAAACTTCGATTTTGATAATTATAAAAATTCCGACTTCTCTATGCATTTAAGTCATCAGGAAAAAGAAATTTATAGTAAGAATTGTTTGTCACGTTTGGTCGCGTGGTCTGTGATCTCTTCAGGTTGTTTGTTAAAAAAAATACTTTACAATTAAAAAGCTTAGCTTTATAAAATATAAATAATTTCGGACAAAATAGACAATTATCTTATAAAATGTATATAGTTAATACATATTAACTTACAAGGAGATTGCACATCCTACTGGAAACAGATTGTAACAGGGTTTTGAAAAACGAAGCCCACAATTCCATCAAATGGGCTCTTTTTCTTGAGATATACCTATAGGCAATCTTATCTCAAATATGCTCTTTTATTGAGTGTCACTTTACACAATTATATATGATACGAAAACGAGCAAAAAAGATTATAAAAATAGAGAGGGAAATCTTAAATTTAAGATTTATTTCTTTAAAAAATATTATATTTTCAGGGAATTATATGCAATCACAGATAGCACTAAAAATTATTAAAACAAAACTCATTTACTTGTTTAAAAGAAGGCAAATTTTTAACCATTCTGTTACGCTATCTATAATTGCTTATAATTTCTAGAAAATATAATATTTTTTAACCAAACGAAGCTTAAATTTAAACATTTCCTGTGTACATCTTGTCTACTTCTCTGCTCGTTTTCGTATCATAAATACTTGTAAAGTGACAGTCAATAGGCGAGATATCATTTTTTACGAAATAGCGTATTTGAGATTAAGATTACCCATATTTCAAGAAAAAGGGCCCATTTGATGGAATAATGAGCATGGGCTTCATGCAACACATGCAGTTGTGATGGGAAACATAAACGAAACATGAATAAAGACAAATTCAAAGTCATATCGATATCCCTGTACAAGAACATAACCCCTTTCAGCATTTGTAGCAAAGACTGACGCGTATTATTAATTTGCGTCGACTCTGGTACAAATCGAAATCCTGTTTTGGCTAGCTTGAACCAAGATGGCAAGAAAATGGACTCTAGTTTGGACTAGGACAATGGACTAGTTTTCTACCTAAGTGTAATACTTTTTTCAACCTATTTTTGACATTTATTACTCGCAGAAATGGTCAAAATTTTGTACGATCTATTAATTTAGCATTTTAATGCTACTTAAAATAGCCTACCGTCGAAACCATTCAAAATCTAGTAACAAGCGATTTGTTATGGTGATGAGTGAGAGAGATAGACACGTGGTCAAATAACGATTTTTGTTTACATCTTATAAAATAAAGCTGTAAATAGTACAAAGACTACTAAATTTTGTTAAGTATAAATTTAAAAATATATGATTAAATTGTTATGAAATTTTAATGTGAAGATTTTGAGGTTAATTCCACAAAATGGAAGAAGGTGATGGGGAAAATAACGTTACACTTGTGTCTAATAATTAACCCTTTTCCAATGGCTAGTTTCTGTTTTCCTGACCATTTTTACATCTAGCTACATTACCGGAACTATTTTTTGGGTTTTCAAAATAATTTATTGTGAAGATACTTTGGTAATGTAGGAAATCATGGGTTTCTTTATATTTATTTTGATATTTGCCATTATAGGTTTTGATTTCGGACAGGAAAAACAATTATTAATTCGCATTCAAAAATATGTGCCAGAACGTGCGAAGTAATACTTTTTGTCGCAAGCTTGTGAATTATATTAGTTTTCATTACTTTCTGTCGAAATTTCGCCAATCGCGTTTATGTTTGACGCAAACTTGTGAGTGATCGTAATTTTCGTCGCAATCTTAGGAATCCCACTAGTATTCGATGCAAACTCGTGAATAATGCTAGTATTCATTGCAGTTTTGTTAATTGTGTTAGCCTTCGTAGGCAGGTAACGAAAGGTGCTAGTTTTCACATAGGAGGCGTCACGGTACTATATTTTACACTTCTAAATTTACATTTAAATTTTCTTACTATTAAAAAATAAGATTTATTCATGTCGTATATGTCTTTTTTGTTATATATAGTTACTTTTACTACAATACCCCTCGATGTCTAAGATATAAATACCTGTAAATTTGTAATTGTATATTTTCTTTTACATGCTACAGATACTTTACTTTTATTATTTTGATGTTCTTTTTGTTTCACTAACATAAATAGCACGGCGATTACTACAAGTGGACTTAAAAACAATGTTAGCGAGTCCCATTTTTTGTGTTATTTTTTTTCTTATATAATTATATTAAATTAATCGTATTAACCTTTTGCAAGTTATCATAATGAAAGTATTTATGTGAGCATAAAATTGCTCGATCAACTAAATTATAAGTAATCCTTTCCTTTTGTCAGACTGGGTTATTTGAGAAAAAATTGATAACTTTACTGAATGTAGATGATATTATGTTTATAAAATAGGAACATATTGATTTAGTTCTTAATACTTTCAATTGACACCATAAAGTGCTACTTTTTGCCTTTGAATTATAAATTAATAATAGAATAATAGTAACATAATAGATATACCACAAATGTTTGTTTTAAAATAAGTATTAGAAAAGGGATAACTAGCAATTAAAAAAAAATATTAAAAAAAAGATAACTAACAATAATGTAAATATGAATATTTGTATTTAATTCGTTTATAGTACTGTTTCAGGGGATGCGAATGAAACCAATCATTTCTGCATTTGATTCTGTCGCTCTCATTCCTCGCCGTAATGAAAAACCTCTTACTAGCCATTTCTTAACTAAAAAACTGGTCAACTTTAATATCTTTTAGATAGGGGAGACCGGGGCTAGTTGGCATGCGGGGCAGGTTGGAAAAATGACAATAGCTCGTGATTTGAGTAACAAAAGTCAAAGCTGTTGATGTCAGTAATGTAAAATGGAATAAGGAATATTTGTTTTAATTTTCAGTTGAAAAGCACCATGCGTTTCGGAAATACGCAAGTTTTAAAATTTTTTGAGATATTTTTTAAACTTTGACATTTTGAAAAATGTCGTATAATTCTTTGAAACATTTTGTTAATCTGTTTCTTCTTAACGTAGGGCAAAATAATTACTTTTTTATAATTCTACCGCTTAATTTACTAATACTGTTTTGGAGAAAAAAATAAAATGTGGGAAGTTGTCCAACTAGCCCCGGTCTCCCCTACTCATAAGCTAATGTAAATCTGAAATTAATATAGATTAACTATGTTTAACTACTCATTATACACTTTTTAAGGTTCTTGCCTGTTGTGGTCCTAAATTATCTATAATTCATAATACTAGTTTAATTAATTGTAACAAAAATTTTGCAATAAACATCTTCAAAAGGTCAGTAGACCAACCAACCAAACATCGCAATACATAAAAAATCTGATTTCAACTTATACGTAGGGAAGGTAACAAGAATTTAATCTTTACAAAATGGATACACTTTTTATATTTTTTAACTCATTCTTCATCAAGTGAGCTTAATTTCCTCTACTTCAGTTTTAGCCACATTTCCGAACATAGCGATTATAAGGTAACAGATTAGAAACAAATAAACGTATAGCCGTGCTTATGTAGGATATGTTATGCGTGTTTCTAATTTGATAAATAAAAAAGAAGTTAAACCAACCCAATACAAATTAATTGTCGTCATTTAAGATTATACTCACGCATAACCACGTCAACGCGTATATGTATGCTTACATAGGGAGTATATAAGTATAATACGTACGTAATAAACATAAAAGTTCGACTTAACGAGTCTATTTTGTTTAATTTTAATATTTTATTTGATATTATACATAAAAATATAAAACTTAAAAATTTTGTTGTAAAACCATAAATAAAAATATAAAAATAATTAAGAAAATAGGAAATATACCACTCTTAAAGAAAGAAATTCGCCTTAATTTTAGTGGTATTTTATTAGACAACCGTACACTTACTATCATAAATGGTGAAAATTCTGAAGCCGTTACTAAAAGTTTCAGTCGAATTTCAGGCGGTTTGTCTGACTCCACAGCCCTCCTAAAGTCAAAATTACCTATAAAAATATATTTGACGAGACAATATTTATAGATATACAGCTAATGCAAAATTGCTAACTTTGAAGTCAAATACCTTAGCTTCCCTTTAGGGAGCCTTTTTTTTAATTTACTCTTTTACAATTCTTAAATTGTTAGGTAGACTTTATACGTTTCCCGCAGGGGGCACTTTGACCCTATACACGTTGGCATACTGCGTTACTGAAGTGTTGAATATATTTTATTAGCAATTTTTGATTAGGCAGTACCGTCATTGCCATTATACGTAGCAGTAGTTCTTAATCAGTTGAAGAAACAATAAGGGAAGCCCGGGCAAGACGGTACACCTAAGGAGAAACGTTAATAAACAATAAAAAAAAAATATATATATTTTTTAAATAATATATATTTTCTTCAAGGATTTGGTTGATATTTGAGCTCAAAACTGCGTCGACTTATAAGACCTAATTCCATATATTTATTTTGATAATATAGAATTTACAGTGTTCTATCGGTAAAACAGAGTACAGGAGTACTATACCCCCCTAATTAGTTCTGTACCTTGATACTAACATAAGATTAAATAAAAACAACAATTAAATCAATTTTCTTTTCTTAAAATTAATTGGATTAATCTTTAAATAAAAAAAAGCCATGAAAAACATGCACGCACAAAGGATCCCGCACGATTTTAATTTAAAAAATCCTTCGGTCAAATTGGCTCAAACTTCTGAAAAAATAGTTTAGAACATTCTGACCGTATGATTTTTTCTACTTAAATCGTACAGGCTCCTTTATGGGGAATCAAGTTTAATTTGTTCGGTTCTACACAGTTTTAGAGCAGTAGGAGCAAAAGTATCTATCAAAAGATACTTTTTTAACCCGCGGGGCACGTAATTCGATTTTGATCCCTGTTTAGCGGGTGCAAAGTGCCCGAAATAATTACTTCGCGCCCACTAAACAGTCATCAACATCGAACCCCCCCCCCTCCGCGGTTCAAAAAATAGTATACGCAATATGGGTACCGCGAATTCCCGCCACGAATTTCATAACAGAAATAAAATAAATTTAAAATAATACGTTACAAAAGGTAGATGAAGCTGTAGTCGCCGCGTACGTGAAAAACCGTATATCAGAATTATTAGTCGTATCTCAGCGAGATATTTAATAAAATGATATTAATTAATTAAATATTAATTATAGAGATAGTGTTCCACCCCAAATAAATATAAAAATTAAGGATAGAAATATAGCTAGAGTAGAAAAGTGTAAATATTTGGTAATACTATTTGCCTTCAATCTAAAGTGGGACAAACATGTCCAATACATAATACAAAAAACGAAATATCTAGTTCTATATTTTTTATAAAATTACCAAATCAATGCCAACAGAAACATTGAGAATGTTATGCCTTTAGAATACTATGCCCTTTTTCATAGTTTAATAAGTTATGGGATATTATATTATATTAGTTTGGGGCGGAGCTTATAGAAATAATAGAGGTTTATTGGAAAATCTACAGAAAACAAATTTTGAAAATAATGAATAAGAATAATTTTGTCATTAAAGATAACCCTATAAATTTGAATCAACTATTTACTTTTGAGGCATTAAAGTATCATTACTCAGACCTAAAAAACTAATATCTCATTTCATCTAGTATAACTAGGAAGAAAAATTTAATTGTACCTAAAAAAAATAGGAAAAGAATGAGCGACAAAAATAGTTATAAATAAGCAATTGCAACTTTTAACAATTTATCAAATGAGTTTAAGACTCTAAATATAGACAAAATTAAGCATATAAAATTGTTAAAAAAGTGTATTATGCATAATTCAGAATTTAAAATTGATCTTAATTCGCTCTGATATTTATTACTGTTTTTGTACATAATCGACATTTTATATACAAAATGTTATTGTTATAACTTTAAAGTTTAGGTGCGTAGCTTTAAGTTAGTTTTAAATATATATATATATAATTTTTGTATATTACAATATCAATGTTCTAGGGTAACATGTCTAATTGCTACAGTAAATTGATGATATTGTAACTATTACAATATCAATGTTCTCAGGTAACATATATTAAAATTGTGTATCAGAAGATGGTAACGTAACTATTACAATTGTAACTTAACAGTTACAATGTATATATTTGGTCATATCTCATAAACGTACACATGTTAACAGTTACAATGCCATGTTAACAGTAAAACCAAATCTTTTTATCACTTGGTAAGCCTTACTCTTTAACTAGTTTGAACATTCTGAGATGATTGCTGGCATAAGTAATACGATTAATCAATCTTCAAATGTAAAATTTAATAATAAAAATTACATTCCTTGACCTTTTAAGATAGAGGAAACTGTTAAACGTATGTATTTTTTATCAAGAGAACTCAGATGAATGTTTAGGTAGAGATTTACTGCTGAAAATTTCGAAATAAAGTCGAGAAAAAAAAATTGTTAATTATGTTAGCTATTTATACTTGATTGATACATTCTGATGGTTAATGTGTAATATTAGAAACTTGAGATATTTGGAGTGACATTCTTCTGGATGGAGTAAATTCAATTATACCCCTGGTGGAAATTTGTCCATTTCGAAATGGACAGAATCTCAGTAAATGGGTAAGACAAATGGCTAGTTAATAGCCCCCGGTGAAACGCTTTTTCTCCTATTATTCGAACATTTAATAGATTGGCTGTAACATAACCTAACTTCCAAATTTTCGTTTCAACATTTCTTAAAGACTTGATGTTAAAGTAGGGAGAGTTCAAATATATCAGAGAGTTTAGAAACATATAATCAATATACGCAGTCTAAAAACCAGTTTACATTAATTACTCCTGTCGTAAATAGGTTCAGTCAAATTTATTTTTCACCACACCCTGGCCGAAAGTACCACTTTCGCTCCCGGCTCCGAAACGCGAATGTGGTATTTCGGCCCGGGTATGGTGAAAAATCGTATAC
>JAPYZP010002981.1:0-12297 GCA_030522985.1 Torymus sinensis
TAATTACAGAAGAATGTTTACGTTAAAATCATCATGAAACAAAAATACATCTGATTTAGAATTGTAAATATAATTGCATGAAACACTGTAGTATTATTGCTTTTTTGTTAATTTTATACTTATTCATTTTTAAATAAAAATTTTTTTTAAATATAAATAATTTTGGAGTAATAAACTAAATTTTTTGAATCTTGTTTATTATACCTAGAATTATTTAAATTTCTTACTTATCATTAGCAATGAAAATATTTTATTTTTGCGTTTTAAGCATTTTCTTAAGTACTTCACTTAGATATTCTCATTGCCTCTAGTAGATCACACAACTCAAAGCATACTCATTGTTGAAACGTAACACAAGTAAAACCTAAATATATATCCTAAACTCTTTATTTTATCTATATGTTTTAAATTTTGTACATTCAGTTGTCAGCCATCCTCGACCTTAATCCAATTACCTCAAAATGAACATTTGCATCATAAATCCACCAATAACAATTTTCTTTTTCCCCCTTTTACCTTGGTACGAAAAAATGAAACTCTAGGCAACAGCATGAAGTCAGGCCACCAACTACCAGGACCACCTCGTCGCGCACGCGCTGATTCCGACGTCTCGGGACCTCTGGACGACGATAGCAGCGGCAGTAGCAGGCCGGGTTCCCGTGCACCGCCACCTCTGCGCTCAGACGATCGCCATCGACGTGGAGGCTATGAGCCCCCTCCATCGACACGCAAGTCTGATCCTTATTATGATGACTATCCGCGCCGTGGTAACGAGCGCTACAAGGACTATGAGTACGAGGACAGACATGGCAGTGGGCGAGACAGTGGAAGCTGGGCCGACCACAGCGAGCGCAGTGAAAGGAATGAGCGTAGAGGAGGAGGTGGATACGATGACAAGTCCGACGGCAGGGATGGCAGAGATATGCGCGATCGAGATTTGAGGGATAAGAAGGATTATGACAACAATTACTCCAAGGTGAATGGAGGCGATTTATATTTGTTAGATCGAAAATCATGATTAATAATAAAAATTTGAAAAAATGAGGACACATTTTGATTCGTCTTGCAATTGAACATGAAATTGCATTATTTTTTCAGCCTTTGTCATTTATCATTTTGACTGAAACTTATTAAAATAAATTAGTTATATATAATAACAATGTTTATTAACTCAGGGCCCTCTTCCGCAGGTTGATGACCAACCGCCAGCAGTATCGCCCGGTCAACCTCATGCTCGTGTCGAGAGTTCCGGGCCTGAGTGGCGCGAGGAGCAGCAACGTCGCGACATGCGCTCTCACGACGACCGCCCTGTCGAAAGTAGCCGTCGCAGCGGTGACCTACCGCGCCCCAGTGACGAGCAGCCACGTGGAAACGAGCGTCCTCAGCGTCCTGATTCACGCGACAGCCGTGCCTCCCGCGATTCGCGCACCTCGCTACGCGGCACTGACGATGATGGCTTTCACAAATCGCGTGAGACCGGTGCTGTCACCGGATCTTGGGCCAATGATTTTTCCGATTATGAAGACAACAAGAAGCAGCAGCAGCAACAACAGCAGCAGCGCGATATTTTTCGCGAGGACATCAGGGATCGCGACCGGGATAGGGATAGGGATCGGGATCGGGAGGGTCCGCCGCCCTCGCGCGATCGACGTCAACCGCCCGGTCCAATAAGCAAGGATAAGCTCGACCAGGAAGAGCCCAAGCGGGGTATGACTCAGCTGAAGCGATCCGGCCAGGACTCGCAGGATAAGAAGGATGGCCTGAATCAGTCGAAGGGAAGTGATACGGCGACAAGTGATTCGAAGAAAGAAGGTGAGGCATGGGGACGGGGAAAGTCTGAGCGCACGGCCGAAAGTGGCAATCGAGCGGACAGCTCGCCTAAGGTAGGTGCCTGGGCCGATGCGGTTTCGCCAACTTTTGAGAAGGAAGAAGAAGAGAAGCGCATGATGATGGAGTCTCAGCACGACGATGACAAAAAGATGAATGATCTCAAGCAAGGAATCGAGAAAATGAACATTGATAACAACAAGCGTAGCAGCGGCGACCTCGACGCCGGTCATAATAGCATGGATGTGGATAAGGACTCGAAGGAAGAGAAGCGCGGCAAGAACGATCGCAATCGTGCGAGCAGCAGTAGCTCTCGTGGTCCCCGTGGTGGCGAGCCCCGTGGTTCCCGTCAATGGGGAAGCGGTGGTAATGCAGCCGTGGGAGCTGGTGGCGGTGGCGGCGCCGGGGGTCCCGCTGGTGGTAACGTTGCTAGTGGAGGTCCTGGAAACGGCGGTGCTTTCAACAACGCCTACGGGCAGCGTTGGCGCGGCAACGAGCCTCCTCCCAGGGGCCGACGATCTGGTCCCAGGTCGATGGCGGATCGATCGAGATCCGGTAAAGGCGGCAATTACGAGCGCACTGACTCTGAACTCAGCGGCGACGAGCTTGTCTCCGGATCGACGGAATCCAGCAAAGATGAAAGAAGATCGGCTAGGTCGCCCAAGCCTTCCGCTCCCAAAGGCGAAAAGGAAGAGCGCAATCGCAATGCCGTCTCTCGAAAAGATGACCAGCAGCAGCAACAACAAGGTGGCAACGGTCGAGGAGAATTCAACCAGCCCAGGGGTGAGCGTAGTGACCGGGGTGAACGAGGTGACCGGGGTGAGCGTGGTGAGCGAGGCGACCGAGGTGACCGAGGCGAGCGTGGCGACCGAGGTGATAGAAGCGAGCGAGGCGACCGAAGCGAGCGAGGTGATCGAAGCGAGCGAGGAGACCGAAGCGAGCGAGGTGATCGAGGCGAGCGCGGCGACCGAGGTGAGCGAGGTGAACGAGGCGACCGAGGTGAGCGGGGTGAACGAGGTGAGAAAAGGGGCGAGCGAGGAGGTGGCGGCGGTGCCGACCGTGGCGACCGTGGAGGTGATTACGGAGAGGTACGTGGAGGAGGTACCGGCCGACCTAGTCGCGAAGGATTCGCGCCCTCAGGGGAGCCCTCACGCCGCGGTCGCGGTGGGTTTCGCAACAACCGCGGAGCAGCGCCGGCCCCCTCCGGGGGCGCCGCCGGAGCACGCATGGAAGGTTACGGCCCGCCCCCCAGCAAGAGCCCCTTTTCCTCGGAGCGATCAGACGATCCTAAGCAGCAGCACGCCTCCTCTACACCCCCACCCGCTGAGCTCGACGACGGTAGCGGCGGAACCGGGGCCAACCAGTCCGAAAATACCGACGATAAGATCATTGCCAAGCAGCAAGCCTTAACTGCTGGAATTACAGGACGGCACACAAAATCGCCGAATCAATTGAACGCCAATCATGACGGTACCAATAGTGGCAGGCCTCCTAAGAAGGAAGATGGCAGATCTAAGAGAACGAGGAGTGGTAGCAGACGAGTCAGGGGTGGTGGCGCCGGCAGTAGAGGCATGGGTAACAACACCGCCAACAACAAGCATGGAAATGACCTTGGCAACGAGGATTGGGAGACCACCTCGGAGAACAGCGAGGAACACATGGATGAGAGGAAAGGCGGTGGTGGCGGTGGCCATGGGGGTAACCGCTCCAATAAAGGCTTTGGCGGCAGAGGTGAGCGTCAAAGCGCCAATGCCGTAGGCAGTAATGGACCACATGGTCGAGAGCCGAGAGATGGTCGAGAGCCGAGAGGCAACAGAGACCGCGAACCGCGTGGCGAAAAGGGCTCCAAGTCTTCCAACTCGCAGTCGAATCGCGCGCCGGGTTCCGAGAAAGCTCGCAACGCCCAGAACGCGGCTGACCGTGGCGGTGGTGGAAACCGCGACGGCTCGCAGCGCCACAATATACAGCCGTTGATGCAGAACAGCCAGGCGCAAAACGGCAGACCAAGAAGCCAAGGCTCAGCGAACAACGCGCCTATCAATAACATCAAATCCATGATGAACAAGGACGCCACTGTTAACCGAATTGATGAGATTAAACTCAATGATCCCAATTTGGTTAACCAAGCACTGAACGACATCAACAGCAAGAATCAATCGAAAGACAAGAGAGGACCTAACGTTGCCGACGATATCGATAGCAACTGCATAGACGATATCCCCAATGCTGGCGATGACAATAAGATTGATGCCGATGGCTTCCAGGAAGTTCGTTCCAAGAAGAATGTCAAGGAATCTAGTCGCCAGCAACAACAGCAACAGAAAGAAGAGCAACAGAGTTCTAAACCCAGTCGTCGCGACAGAGATAAGGACCGCGAGCGCGATCGTTCCAAGTCCAAGACCAACGGACCGCAGTCCCAGCAACAACAACAGCAGGGACAAAACCCACCACTCGGCCAGCCAATCGGACAGGCCGGTGCCGGTGCACCACCCAAACAGTATGAACGTAATGCTAATCGGCAAAAGCTCGCGCCACGCTTCCAGCGTCTGGCTAAGCAACAGAAACAGCAGCAGCAAGAGGGAGACTCGACCGGTCCCGGTAAGGCAGCAGGCCAACAAGGAAACGCCGACAAGAACGCGCCAGGTGGCGTGGCGGCTCCACCGCCCGTCAACGCCTGGGACAAGCCGTTCACCGGTGGGTCTTCAAGTCGCTCGCCTCCGGTACAGCCAGCGGCCGCTGCCGTGCCCGCTGACGTCCAGCTCATGTCTGGACTGACGTCGGCGACGAGTAACGCCGTTGCATCCGACGGCTCCCAGACTGTCGATCAGGCACAGCCAAGCGGCGCCTCGACCGGCAACAGCCAACGCAACTCGCCCAACTGCGACAACAAAGTCACGGGCGGCAAACTCGGTCAGATCAAGGAGCCGAACGCTGCTTTAGTTCAGGATAAGAGTGGCGCCGGACCTGACAGCTCGTCGCCACCCGTACAAACCCTCATATTCGAGAACACCAACTACTCGAAGAACACGAAGAGCAACGTCGGCCCAGCCGGCGACATGGCTATCAAGTCCAAGTACTCGAACCACATGAAGGCACAGTCTAGGGACAAGCGCTCGAACGATGTTGAGGACGACTCCGCGCAACTGCAGCAGCAGCAGCAACAGGCACTGGCGGCCGCCTTCTCCAGCAAGCCCAGCGACATCGTCAAGGATAAGCTGCCCGCCCAGCAACAGGATCCCATACAGATGCCATTGTCGTTCAACAACAAGGAGGACACAGCGGACATGAAGCTGGACTTCACGTTTGACTCGGACCTGTCGCAGCTGACGGAGGATAAGAGCAAGAGCCTTGGCATGCCGAGGTCGATGCACATCACCGGCGGACAGAGTACGATTTCACCCTCGACGGCGGAGCTTAATCTGAAGATCGCATCCGTGAAGAAGGTGTGGGAGAATGCGCCACCGATGCCGACGGTCGTCGAGCACGAGGTCGATGGCAATGTCGTCAGCACGGCCAATAGCTTCCCCCAGGCGTTCGAGAGCAATGACGTGGACGACGGCTACAACGCCCACCAGCAGTACAATCAGAACAACATGAAAAATGAGATCGCCACTTCCACGAATGTTTGCAAGGTAAGAAGTCATTGTTTTACCTTTATCTATTTGAGAGTTATTTGTTGTGTACTTTTACGAGATCATATTCATTTTCGTACATTTACTGTTCCTCAATTGTCTTCATAACCGTTTCAAAACTTTTTTTTATTATTAAAATTGATCACCGTTAAAATTAATTAGATCATTTCGTTAAAAATTAGTTTTTCCATCATGATCTCGCATACATTCATTTTCAATACTTTTCATTCATTATCAAATCAATCAAATCATGAACAAAAAAAATGTTCAACTTTAAAAATAGAAATGCTCTTTTGCATATTATCGCACACCAAATAACACTCCTCACATATCATGCAGTTTAACCATGTGTACACTACTCTCACCAAAGCCTAACTCGCTCTTCGTCGACTTTGTCTCACTCTCTTTTTCATAAAGAAAAAATCAAAAAAATGAACGAACGAACGACAAGGTAGCGTTACATTTTAAACGTTGGGGATAGTGGTCGACACATGGTATAAACAAAAATTGTCAAATATTCGTTGATCATGTCCCCTGTGGGAAGACGCTGACTCTTTGCCTGATGCGCAGCTGGTTCCCCCGCAGGTGAAGCCACAACAGCAGTCGTCGGCTGGCGGCGGTGCCCAACCTGGCTCCTCGGTACCCGGGCCCAGTCCAATCGGGCCCGGACAGAGCCCAATCGGCCACCCACCCGCGAGTTTGCAGGGCCCGCTAAGCCCGCCGCCTTTCAACTCCACGGGACAGCCGTCTCACATCAATTATCAGGTATGTAGATATATGTTGATGATAGTAGAGTTCTGGTTGTTGTTGGTTCGTCGTTATATCGTGAAAAAAGCGCACGCTGTCGATCTTTAATTTTTATATTCACATTGAATATGAAATTGCACTGTAATCGAAATTAAATTTATGATATGCAACAATGCATATCTAATATTACGTTGCTTTAACACTGTCAAACGTTTGTTGTTAAAATAACGAAAGTTATTATGCTTCATTACACCTTAATATAACTAATACTATACTAACCTCACTGTAAATTTGTGTCTTCAATTAACACGTAACAAATATAAGACTAGAAAATAATAAAAAAAAAAAAAGAAAATGTAATGTTACACAAAGTAACATTAAATTTGACGACGCGCACTCACGCTATAAACACGCCCGGCGATTTTTGTGTCATTCACTCAGGAATTTGCGCAGTATCCGGGCTCTCAGGCTGCAGCAGCGCAGTACGGCAGCATGTCGGCGATACCCTCGCCGCCAGCTGTCCTCTTCAATACAGGTTCAGGTCAACTGCCCGCCCAGGCTGGTGGTCTGTACGGCGCCTTCCAGCTCGACCAGAGCAGATCACCATTCACCCAGTACTCGCCGTACGCCGCGTCGCTGCAGAGCTCCTTCAACCAGCAGAACATGTATCTGCAGCAGCCGCCGCCACCTCATGCGCCCAATGCGCCCACGCCTGATATCTATCAGAGCAATCTCTCTCAGTATCGACTGGTACGTGATGATTTACTGTGATTTAAAAGGCGATGTGCTGAGGATAGAATTTTGTTTTTAATAATTTGATTATTTGTTAATAGACTGCTGCAGCTGCACCTCCCTTCGGGCAGAATCAGCAATTAAGTAACAATCCAAACACTGTACTTATCAGTTCGTCGTCGAATTCTCTGATGTCGGCCAGTGTGAAGCCATCTTCTCAACCAATTGGTGCTATTGGCACAAAGGCTCCCCACTTTCAGGCACCATCAGCTCCTCCACAACCAAATCAAGTACGTCATTTTATAATTAACACGTACTTCATTTGTAGTGTCTAAGTGGAATATATTTTCATTATTTAATATGTAATATTTTTATAGCTGGCATACATTCCGTACGATCCAAACCAAGTTTTGGGAGTAAGTGGTAGCTACATGGGTAATTCACAGCTCGTGCAAAGACCAGGTCCCAATGTTCAACAATCGGCGAACAACTATTACAGCGCTACCTCCGCCGGTAAACCTAATATGTGCTTATGTAAGCTTGACTACCCATTCCTTAACCAATCATTTATAATTTTTATTTTCTTAAACATACACATTAATGCGTGCATTTTTTTTTATTTTAGTTTTAACATTTACTCGCAACGAACATTTATTTTTTTTTTTGTATTGTAAGCTAGTCCTTTTTATACCTGCTATACTATCCTGTATTAACATTTTAACAGGTTCGGTGCGGCGGCGAAATTTTGAATAATTCAATACTTACAATTCCATTATTTTTCGAATATTTATATATTCTTATTTTATATTTTCGTTTAAGCAACATAAATTATTTTTCTGAAAGTCTATAAACACAAGAAATTAATTAATTAAACGAAATACTAATTTTTACTATTTTTTCAACAATTAAAAGAAAAGATTTTAAATTAATCCATGGTACAATATGTACCATGCCGCACTTAACCTGTTAATCAATCAGAACGTTTCGTGCTTCCTTGCTACGATAAATTTTAAGACCTCAAAATTTTTTAAATAAACCTCACCAATCGTATATACTTCTAGATGTGTTCTCTGGATCGCAAACGGGGTTTTACCAACCGGGTGGAGCAGCGCAGCAAACCGGAGCGCACTACAGTTTGCAGGGGTTTGGCCAGCACAGCCAGAGTCTGGCTACTGGTAACGCGGCCCCCGTAGGCTTGCAAAACTTCAGCTCGCAGTTCCTCTCAGGCTCGGGCTTGCAAATTGCCGCAGCAGCCGCTGCTCAACAGTACCGCAATCCTACTGGCGGACTCCCTGGCCCGGCCAATGCCGCCGCAACCTTTCTTAGTAAGCATCAGCAGCAAGAGCAGCCGCGGCAATTGAAAAGCCCCTCCGGCAATCAGCAGGACGTGCTAGCTTCGGTTTTCAGTTCCAGTAAGTTTGCTCTTTGAATAGTAATACTTCTACATGACGTGTAACATATGTGGTTGGCAGGGAAGGGCTCTGCAATACCGGCATAGCGGGAAGTGAACGGTAAAATACAGTCTGGAGCGGTGCAATTGGTAGTCTCGTGGTTAAGGCACTCGACTTTGGTGCGGGGGTTCTGGGTTCGATTCTCAATGTCACGGATTTTTTTAGGGAGTTAATTATTGTTAGAGCATACTGAGCCACATGGTTTTTTTATTTAATAAAATAATCGTGTGGAAAATTATTTAAAAGTATGCAAGATTAATCTGGAACTCTGAACCATTGGGCGGTTGTAGTTAATGGACCGAACTTACTGATATGTGTTCCACAATAAAACAAAAACAATTTTTTTTTTTTTCTAATTTTTTTTACGACAATCAGAATCTCATAAGTTAAATTTACAGCATCGCCAAAATCAAGAAAGCAACAGTCATCTTCGCAACAGCCACAGCCAAGTCCGACTCAGCACCATAAATTCCAACAATATCAGGGTGTCAGTCAGTCTGCTCTGGTAAGCAGCTATAATAACTACGTATGTACCATTTTACTTTGTCCTATTTAAAAACATTTTTTTCATTGTAAAGTTTATTAAGCGCGAAGCAATTTCGATTTCTTTGAGCCTAAAAAGAATGAAAAAAAGAATAAAAATAAAACAACGAAAAGCGAAAACAAGTCAGATTTGAATTCATCTATAGGTTTTACAGCAACAGAATGTACGGGGGATGGGAATGCCGCCGCGCGGTGGTATACAGCCGTCACAGCAACGTTACCCACCGCCCATTCAGCGGCCCGTAGTGCCCTTTCCACCTGGGCCAAACAACTCGCAGCAGGGACAGCAGCAACAGAACTGCATGCCCAATCAGCAGCAACAGTCGCAAATGAACCGACACAGGCCTAACATTCATCAGCAACAGCAACAGCAGCGCAACATGAAAATGCAGCAGCAATATTATTCTGGACAAAGTGAGACTTAATATCAATCTAGCACGAAGTGAAATCGTTTATTTATAAAATACTGTTCATTCAAGTTCGTCGTTCGTAAATGATAAGTTTAATATGTATATATAGTAATATTAAAAATAAAACTTTTTAAAAATTTTGATCGTTAGTTCTCAATTTAAAATGGGGGTTTAATAAGTAAACGATTCCAATGAAAATGTAAATCTTTTTTAGCAATTCAAAATTATAACTCTTGATTTGCAATATCCTTGTAGGTAACGTGAAGATGGACTCCAATGATAAAGTGGACTCGCACAATGATAAGATATCTGATAATAATGCTGGAAATCAGTCTAGTGGTAACAAAGCCACTACTAACCCACCAGAAAGCGACAACAAAGAGGAAGTAAGCCAGCAGAACGAATAAAGAGGGGAAGCTGAGACATTGTCGTTGAAGGCTTTTAATCTAACGTTTAATACTAATATATCTTCAATTACTGAAATACGACACATCATTGAGACACAATAATATATAAACAAGAACTGGTCTATGAAAAATATTACCCGATTTGGAAAAAAATATTGTACGCGAGGCTTTCGATCCTCGATTCACGATTACGACGTTAAAGCATGCAAAAGTGATGTTTGATGCGAGATATTATTCTTATCGCATTCAGAGATACAGAGAAATGAGTACGAATATGAACTTCATGTCGATTTATTCAATCGGGCGCGAAAAAAGCTGCAATTGAGTTGACTATGAAGCGATAAAGCAATTTCTTTTCAAATTTGATCTTTTAAACTAATGACGCTAGAGTGCTACCTCATGCGTCATCTCGTCTATTATAGTATTAGTAAGTTGACCCGACAAAAGTCATGTCGAACAGTTTCGATATCGGTGGAAGTAAGATTTAAAAAAAAAAAATTATACAAGTGTAAAGTTTCTATATAATTCTGCACAGCGCGAAATTTCGAAGTCAACCGCCTCCGATAGTCGGGCGATAAATTTATCCTGCCTAGACCTTGAAACATGCAAACTCTCGATACCAGAGACATTTATTCAGAAAGAGCCACATAGCGATGCAAAGCGACTCGTCAATGATACGTCACGCGCGAGGCGACCATTTAAATGAAAAAAGTGCTTAAAGTGTTTTTTTTTCCATTACGAAAGGCATGGCAAATGACTTCAAAAGACTGTCCTTTGCTTTGTTTAAAAAATGAAGTGTGAGAATCGACTTTGAAGTACGAATCTGTGATGTGGTCGCTACTTTGTATGGTCCTTAAATAAGTATAGTAAATAATTGTTTACAGTATCGTTCGCAAATCGACAATTGACCTCGCCTTTCGCACAGGTTACGAATTATTCACCATTTATAGCTGTGTAATGCTTAAAGTATCGAAAGTGCAGCATAAGACTCACTATATTGCCAAGGCTGAACAAAGAAAAAAAAATATGATATAAAAGCCACTTATCTGAAAAAATAAAGAATTGTACATTTTTTCCGTTATCGTTCTAATTAGATCGTCTATTAATATTATTATTATTACTATTATTATTATATAAAGACGAAACTGATATAATTAATAAAAGGAAAACGTTTAATTAAACTAAAATCCCATCGTTGCATAGTTTTTATTGTGAATCGGCGGAACGCGATTATTTCGCAGCCTTTAAAAAATAATAATAATAAAAACCGACGCGACTACACAACAGGGAAAGAGACTGGATTCGATTTTTGTTCTTTTCTCGTGGTATGGAATCTACTGCCAGTCGTTTCGGCGACATCCAATATGAATGTTTTTTCACGATAAGTAAATAAAAAAGTGGAACGTGAGAAAAGGAAACTGCGCGTCGCGTCGCGGAACTGCAATGTTAGAGATATATTTAAAAAAAATAAAATATATAAAACGATGAGAATTTTGAGTCTAAACGTACCACCGATACGAATGTCGTGTTAGTCGAATGTCTTTGAGATACACCAACGTCATTGGTACGTTTGTCATGTAACTTTGTTTATACGAGTAAAAAAAAATTTATTATTTACCTGGATATGTCTAAACTCAAGAGAAACTGAAAAAATATAAAAGAGAAAAGTGTTGTGACACGAAACGATATGATAAGTACGTCGATGTGCACGAGGCGCGCGTTCTAAGTCTGCTGTATATCGTTTTGGAGAGCGGTGTTCGCGTGACGAGCGCGATCAATCGACGTAGTCGTCGAGTGTGCGCTTGCATACATGTATGCGCATGTTCACTCGCTGCTCGACGGCCGTGTTATTGCTCGAGAATACGAGGGTTGAATGAGGAGAGGGCCACAAAAAAATGTTAGCGGAAAAACCTTTTTTCATGCTACTATTAACTATTATAAACTATCAATAATTATCATTTCTTTCCTAATTGTTTTACTACACATTTGTTTGCACGTGTACATTCAGCGGACAAAGGTGTGTGTATGTCGCGGCTGCTCGAATGAGGCAACAAAAAATGCGTATGATAAAACTTATACTTCGTAGGAGATTGTAAGGGTACTTGGTTAATCGTTTTAATTACGCCTAGCCCTTTATGCGTTGTGTGAGATGGTCTTTTTTTCCACGACGAAGAGATAAAAGAAAGTTGTATGTCCAAGGCACGTGCGGGCTACGATGCAGGGGTCTGTTCTTTTTTTTCTTTCGTTCGATAATTTTTTTTTCCTTTTTTTTTAATTAACGTTAAGACTGGCTACTGACACTGTTTGGTATTAGAAAGCGAGATTTATTTATGCAATATGAGTATATAGAACCGTGACGGAGAGAAACGAGAAAAAGCGTTTCCCCGAAGCTGCAAACTTTTTTTATCGTTTTTTTTTTATTTTTTTAATTTTTAAAACAGTTGATATATAAACGTGTCCAGTGGTAATTGATGAGAATGAGAGCGCGCGCAGGCCGACTCCGACGAATGATTATTACTGTGACTGACAATACGTGTCCTGTAGATAT
>JAPYZP010002982.1:0-12296 GCA_030522985.1 Torymus sinensis
ACACTTTTTTTAGGTTCAGAATAACATATATAATTGAAAAATCAAATAAAAAAAAAAATAATTTTTTGACATATTTTAGGTCTATGACCCCCTTAACTATTTAAAGTAGTAAAATTTTACTGTTTTAAATAATGAATATTTATCAATTTCTACGGTGGAGCACTTTTCACTAATGATTGGTGTTTTTTTTTTCATTAATTCAACTTTAGAGAGTATACCCAACAATCGCACCACCCATCCACATTTCGCCCTAATATATATATAAACCCGGCCAGCCCATCCGCCTCCTCCCGCATATTCTCATTCGAAATATAAACAAATCTTCCGCTCACGCATCCTCACTCACACACATACACGGAAAATCCCCATCCGCTCAACTGCCATGCAATCGCGGCGGGTTCAGCCGCGCTTTCTCGACAGCGTTCCGCTTGATACTTCTACGCGCGCGCGCGTATACCCCGGAGGCATTGTTCCTACACGCGTGTCGCTCGCTCGCTCGCTTGCTATACCACCGCCGGAATAAGAAAAGAAAAGCGGCCGGGCGGGAAAGTAATGTCCGCATGGCGTGTGCTATACACGAGTGCCCGACGCGAAAAAAAGAAAAAAGAGAGGAGAGAGAGAGAGAGGAAGAAACGGCCCGTGTGCGCGTTTATTATTCCGGAGATCCGCGGGCTCGATTTGTATTTTTACCGCTGCGCGCCTCTGTGTACAGGTATGGGGGTACAGGTGTAGAACACGTGTTCGACTTCTAGTACTGTCGTGTCGGCTGGCATTCGAGATTCTACATATATAAAGCGCAGGCGGTGTAGGAGGAGGAGGAGTATGGGTTGTTTCTGCATGCGTGATGGTAAGGGAATATAGTAGACACTGTAATTTTGAATGGTATTCATTTGTTTGAATGTAATTTCGGTGTGTGATTTTTGGTAATGAATTTTATCTTTCGTATATACGTATATAACGTGTACTTACGCACGTTGTATTATATGCGAAGGTACGGCTATCCGGTCTCTTGACGTCCGCGCGCGGCCGGGCGGTGGGCGGAATATAATAAACAGAAACAGCCGCTCACAAAGGGAAGGAGCGCCGTGCATTTTTTAATGGTGTGTGCTACACGCGAAACGTACACACACACACACATAAGCGGCGCGTTTTTCAGGCGAATTTCTGGGGCGTGCGGGGCTCGGAAAAAAATATGAGCGCATGTGTGTATAGCGTATGTAGTAGCGGATCGCATTTTGCGACACAGCGCAAAGAGAAAAGCACTAACGAGGTTTGTTGTTTAACGGAAAGCACTTCTCATTAAAATTGTAATAATGTCACGGGAGTATAAACGCGCGGCCGGCAATCAAAAGATCCTTGTTACGGGATAAATAATGTTTATAGTGAGTGGGTGGGGTTGGAAAAAAGTAAGTGTAAGGTAGTGGGATAAAAAATTCTGGTAGTGAAAAGTAATAGTCATTGTGGGGGTGGAAGTTTTGAATTTAGAAAATATGAGGATTTCGTGTCAGACTTATGCGAAGAAAAGTGTATAAAACAATAGTTAATAAAAAAGTTATAATATACTCTTTAAAATTGAATTAGTAAAAAAAAACAAATAGTGAATATCCACTAATTCTACGGTGGAGCAATTTTAACTAATATATAGTGGATTTTTCACTAATTCAACTTTAGAGAGTACTTCTCAGGATGCAGGTACGATTTCTTTGATTTCAGTAAAGTTACTTTATTGTTGTATTTTAAGATGTATCAATGACAAACAGTATAACTGTAATATAATAAAATGGTACTATAGTTACCATTACATATGCTTTTTTTTCTAGGTTCATAGTTAACAAATACACGGGGTTTATATAACTCGCCGGTGTTCCAGCGCGACATTATACTTTCGTTATAAAATTTGTTGATTAATGGTTCAGGAAAAACGCGCACGCACCAGCCATTTCACCCATTTCCAAGAATAGAACAAACTTCGCGACGTTCCAATTCAACCCATCATACAAAACACACAGGACGCGTGTTTAAAAAATAGTTCCCTCTCTTCTCTCTCTCTCCCCAACTTTACCCTCCTCCCATCCCTCGAATTAATTGTTTTGTATTTTAAACTTCACAATTATGCAGTTATAAATACCGAAAGTTTCTGAAGTACAATTGTTGTTTCCATTAAAACTTTACGCCGCGCGCGCGAGCCCAGCAAAACACGCGAAACCCCCGCCGCCGCTCATACTCCTTCCTTCCTCAAGCGCGTTTAGGCACACTTTCGGATTATATTTCGCGAATTCACGATTGTAATTTCGAGCGCGCGCGCGTTTTTCCGCCACCACCACCACCGCCTCTGGGGAACGCCAGGGCCGAGGGTAAACTTTTCTGAAATTCATGATCTTTTATTCTCGTTCTGATTGCAGCGCGCATATAGCTGCAGCGCTCGGGTTATACCCCGGCTGGTTCTTTTGCGAAAAGCCATTTGTATTAGGCTGTCGGCCGTGAGAGTGCAGTGTGGGAGTTTCGGCCGGGAGAGAAAGGGAGAGAGAGAACAATATTTATTATCTGGAATTAAAGTGGGAGAGAATGGCTGGATGTATTGTCGGTGGAATTTTTAGCAATGTAATTGAAATATAATTTTACCCATGTGTGCGTGATTGTACGGTTTCTATTAATAGCTTTTCGATGTATGGTCGATATTGTCTTTGGAATATAACTTCGATTTCGAGAAATATCAATCTTCGGTGTAGCTGATTCATAGATTGTATTTCGATCTGCGTGTAATTAAATTTTAGCATAAAAAAAGAGAGGAATCGGCTTATCTGATTACATTTTCGCTGACTTCCATTATCTTGATTTAATTATGAAGGTGTAATGGTATCTTTGGAAATTGTTTGAATTAATTAATCAAATATCAATCAATCACAGTAACTGAAAATTAATTTCCGGGTATTAATCATTTGATATTGATATATTGGCAAATAATTTGGTTGGATTTAAAAAAATCTCTATTGGTGAAAATGTATAAAATAATCAAATTATTTATCAAAAGTTTTTTTACGCTACTCTTCAGTATTAGTACAATATTTGCAGACAAAAAATGTTTAAAAAGATATTTTAAGGCGGTATATGTCGATATTTTAAAAGAATCTAATAGCAAAATAAAACAGATAATGCGAGTATGTATATTATTAGAAAAGTTAACTTTTGTTGCAGTTATAATGTGTAGGAGAATAACTCAATTAGTTTCAGTGACTATTTTTCCAATCGAAAGTTTTTTGTACAGATTTCTTCCAACCGCTAAGAGCATAGGGGTCATCTGCCTTTTATTTGTTTCCATCATTCCTTCTATTTAAATTAACGAACAACGTTAGATAAATGTGAAATTATTACACTTTTTTTATAAAAGATTTTATGCACATACATATATATTTACATTGGTTCCACAAAAAAAAAGATGAAATCCTATATACAATTTATAAAAAATAATTCTTATAAATGAAAACTAATCCTTCTTCCAACAACTCGTTTAATTTCAGATGCATGCCGCGCTCTGCGATGAGGCCGGTCGACTGCGATGCGCCGTCCGACTGCATCCTGGTGGTCGGCGTCTCGCGGCCGAAGATCGCCGCGGCCTTCCTCACGGTCGCCCTGCTCTCGCTCTTCCTCACCTTCCACATCCTCTACGACAGCGCGGTGTACAGTTTGCGCGCCGCCGCCGCCACCTCCTCCAACGGCAACAACGGCGGCGAGCCGCGCAGCCTCGAGCAGCTCCTCGAGTCCTCGAACGCGATCGAGCGTGACCCGTCGTCGGACACCTCGGCCCCCGGGGAGTCGGCCTCGCCGTCGGCCTCCTCCTTCATGTCCGCCTCGCCGGGCGCTCCCGTGCCCGGCGCCAAAGTCCACTTCCCCAAGACGAATCGCCACCTCCCCCAGGCGATCATCATCGGCGTGCGAAAATGCGGCACTCGCGCGCTCCTAGAGATGATGTTCCTGCATCCGCAGATACAGAAGGCCGCGGGTGAGGTGCACTTCTTCGACCGGGCGGAGAACTACGAGAAGGGCCTCGAGTGGTACAGGCGCAAAATGCCCTACTCGTTCAAGGGTCAGGTCACGATTGAGAAGAGCCCGAGCTACTTCGTCACGCCCGAGGTGAGTGACTCGTTCCGTCTGCCGCCTATACGTGTGTGTGTGCGTGTGTGACTGTGTGTGTGTGTATTCTCATTCTGTCTCTAGCGTTCGTCTTCTTTGTACGGTTGCAGTGCTTGATTTTTACTTCCGCTGCGCCGCGCGCACTCACAGAGCACACCGAGAGTGTATTGTATATATAGTGCTGCACGCGTCAGCCAGACAGCGCCTGTGTGTGATCTTCGAGAGAGAGTTTTTCGCTTTTATATGAAATGACTGCGAGGAAGTTTCGCCCGCCGCGCTTTGTGCGATATGGAATTTTTCGGTGTATAGGTATATACGCGCCCGAACACATTGTGTAAAAGTGAGGGGAATGGAAAAGTTGGATGCTTTCGCGATGATTGAGCCGCGGGGGAGAGAGAGGAAACGCACGTCGGCGTGTAATAGTAAGGGAAGTTTTCTCGCGTAATGTAATTCGATGTTTTCGCTAGTTTATCATTATTATATTATATTATAATGTTTTCAGGGAACGAAGATTACGTTCGCGTCATTAACAATTCTAATATTCCATTAGAACGTCGCGCCAAAATATTTGGCGGCAATATTAGCATCACAATATACGTGCTGCGCGCGCGTTTCATTTGAAATTCTAAGCACAAATTATTCAGAAATTACTCCGACTCTTATGTACGTGTGTGTGTACGCGAAAAATATTTATTTTTAACGTTATCATTATCATTGCGCTATATTATGCGCGTTTCGCTTCTCCCAATCGTTCATTCGCGGAATCTCGCTTTAGCGCATAACCACGAACGTGAGAATTAAATTAAAATCCGCTTCAAATTAAATTGAAAAGAAACCTCTGAAACGCGCTCATGGTATGTATATAATCCTCGGGCGCTCATTCAACCGAGCAACTAGCATACAACACTTTTATATGAGACCATTACGCCCGCGCGTTTCGAGCGTATTATACCTCGCTTCTATTTTTTTTCTATATACATACATATGCGATCCTCTTAGGCGCCGCATATTTATTATATAAACATCATGCACACGTGCACGGATTGCTTAAAATATCGCGCATTGTATACCTTCGAATCAATGCTGTCTATATTAAAATATTGTATATCACGCGTGGTAACCGTAATCTATAATTAAACTTGCCGCGGCGCTCACTGAGGGAGTATATCTCGTGATCGTCGATGAAAATCGTGCATCACGCGCAGGCGCTGGCATGGCTTTCGCACCACTACAGCACTCACTGCACTCGCACTCACAGCCTTAATCGATTTTTTGCACAGGGCACCAAAGAGAAAGAGAATTGTCGAGCTTCCGGCACTGCTGCGTCCTTTGTACACTCACTCCTATATATAATAATCGACTCGCGCCCTTTGTGCATGCGAGGGCGCAGAGCGCGAAATTTCAAATGTACGCGTCTGTGTGTGACTGTGTGGATCTTTTGAAAGGGCGTACGTAAATCATATCGAACAGCCGGTATATAGGCGAGGCTTTTTTCGGGCTCGTGCCAGGGCGCGTTTGTTCTCCTCGCGTGTGTGTGCTGTAAAAATCAAAGGTTCCGCGGCATTAAAAACCCATTCGAGTCGAGTCCAACCCCGCAGGTGAATTCACGCGACGTTGCTCCCTTTGAATTATGCATTATATTTTTTTTCTTTATAAATACCGCGGCGCAATTCGTCATTGATATACAATGATTTACTGGGCGCTGATTACGTCGCGTAACTCATCGATAACTTTATAATTATGCCCTGTATATACACTGTCGCGGAAATATTATTCGAAAGTGAATTATACCCGGTGGCGATATATTTCGATAAGCCTAGAGAGCATACAGAGAGCTCAATGAATAAATTAAATATTAATATGTTTGTTTTAATTAATATATCGTAGGCGAAAGGGAAGCGCGCGATCGTGTAATGAAACAAAGTGGCAGAGACCGCGGAGTTAATTATTTTGGCTCATTGCAATAATTCACGAAGATGAAAGTCGCCTGCCGCGGTATTATATTATTGTTTCGCGTTCGCGATCCACTTTGCCGAAATATATAACAATGCAGAATTTCGCCAAGTTTATAGTAGGGCGGGTGCGTTACACGCAGTTACAACCGCATACATTACATGTATATACACACGTTCAATAAATATTATCATATTGTTCCTAAAAGTACGATATTCTAGTATAAAATTTACACAATTTTATCACAAGATGCATTAATTTAACTTGAATATTTATTTATCTTTTAAACAAACCACTTTATTAATTCACATATACATATAAAGTTATTTTAGTTACGCGTACGCCATCTCTTATTAATTAAACATCCCCACGATATCCCATCCCACATAGACCATGCCGGCCATCACAACGAGCGCCGAGATATCACTCGGCCGATAAATTCGTTTTACGCCTTTCTCCACCACGTCCTCCATCCCCTATCCACTGACAAAAATAACACCCGCGCCAGCACGCGTTATTTCGAGAGTGTAATCTATCGTATAGTATAACGCAGCGCACCGCGATATTACTTTACGATTCGAGGGTCGACGAAAAAAAAAGTGACACGCGCGCGCGGGCATTTTCACCGGTCACCTGAAACGATTGCCCTCACGCATATGTGTACGTATATATATATACGAGTTTGGGGTGTATCGCGAAAAAATGCTTGCATTCGAAAAATTCCGAAGCGTCGTAAAAGCCGCGCGCCCGCTCGTGTATTGTGTGCGATAACAAAAAATGCAGCACGCATATACGTGGCTCGCGTGTATACGTGTACGTGTATCTGATACTTTCGGTTTACGAGGAAAAACGCGAGAGGTGGGGGCTTAGATCGGTTGTGTCGCTACATATATATATATAGTAATGGATAAAACAGGGTGGACCTTGTACGCGGCATAGTTTTTAATGCTGTGTGTGTGTATGTGTGTGTATGCTGTGTACATGTTGTTTATTTTTATATAGGTTGTGTCTATTTTTATGGCTATAAGGTTTGATTAAACTTTGATGAAAATCGTGGGAACGGCCGGAAGAGTCTAAATTCAAGTTTCTAACATTAACCCTTTATACCATTGGTAAAATTGACTTTCCTAAGATAGCCGTTATATTCTCGATCCAGCCAATATATGAATTATTAAATTTCGCGCGCGGAGTATAATGATATCGAAGTCACGATAAATCGGCGCATCATCAATACTAAAGACGCTCCGACCGCACGCGGGTCATTCATTATTCCCCACCAGTCACCACCATCTTATATATAAATCTATATATACCGAACCAAACCGTCGCCGCGCGCGAAAATGAGACGTGTGTCATCCTCGTCCCATTCGATCGTTAAACGGAAATCGCTATTCGCGGCATCCCCATATCTCCACCGGCTCTTCCCTTCGCCGCGGCCGAATTAAACATGCAGGCGCGCACGAGGAACTCGCGGGCTACTTTCATCAAAGTTTAATCGCAACGGAAGCACTTAAAAATTCAATCCCCCTTCACCGTCTCACGACGAAATAAGACGCCCACAGCATCAGCGGCAACTGCAGGAGAGAGCAGCAGCGCACCGAAAATATAATGGACAGCCGCGCGTTCATCTCTGTCAGTCTACCTGCATTACCTAAGCGCGAGCGCGCGTCTGGCGTACTACTCTATCTTGCCGCTCTCTGTGTAGCCCAACCCTTTTCTCCGTGATGCCCACGGCGAAAAAAGCATTTATCATCGTCTCTCGGAGGCAAAACTCTGCGCGCGCGCAAAAGAAAGAGAGAATAATCCGCTCAATTATTATACCAGATTGGTTGGTTGCGGCTATATAGGGGCTGAGAAAGGATAGGGTAGTACGCTCGCCTACTTATAATTATAATATTACGCACAATCACTTATTTACGTATTTTTACACATATATTATTTCTATATATTATATATATAAAAAATCACCGATTGCACCAGCACCGCAGCAGAGCACTAACAATATTTAAATATATCTCTCTATATATCTATCACCGTGTGTATGTGCATCAACTGTGTCTATCTGCGCTCGCGACCACGCACTTCCAAGCACTCGATGCACTCACTAGCCACTCACTACCTACTATGTCCCCGTTTCACGTACGTATAACTCTCGCACGCGCACGCGTGCGGCAAGCTCGCGCGCGCGCGACGACGACGACGACCGTATAATACATATCGTCGCACGCGCGCCCGCCCGCACGCGTATGCATATACAATCAGAGGTAAAACGATATATATATATATGTGTGTATACAGATTTATACGAGAGGCCGGGCTTGTTACGCTTGCGTTACGCGTTGAGAGAGAGGGAGAGAAGTGGAAAAAGCTTTTTGCACCGCGAGAACGATCGATGGCGTAGACGAGTAGTACCTAGTATATAAGTATACGTGCGCGCGCATTTTTGCGGTAAAAGAGCGCGGCGTGCTTTTGGACGCGAGGCGCGCCGTACGCGAAAGGGTTAATTACGAGATTGATTAATTTAATCGAATGCCGCACGTAGAGCCGCAGAGTGAAGCGGCTGCGGAATTAAATCCGCGGCTTTGATGTATAACTGCAGCGCGCGCGCACGGTTATAGCGCTCGCGTGTGCTGCGTACTAAGAGTCGCGCGTTTTGTGGGGGGATAAGCTGTTCGCGTGTTGGGTAGATTTTATTTTTATTTACGGGGGAATTGTCGAGTCGGAATTAATTTAAAGTGTATAGTCGATATTTTTTTTTTTTTTGGGGTAAATGTTCGTGGATGAGTTAAGGGTTTGCAGTCGAACGGATAATATAGAGCAAGCGTAACAATCCGAAGGAGGTACGTGTGCTGATGAGTCATGTTGATACCTGAACAAACTAACCTATTTTATTTATCTTGAGATGCTAATTGTATCGTAATCATTGTAATAATCAAAAGTAAATTGTAACACGTGTTTTTGTTTATTACATTGGCAAGAGTCCTAATCTGTTTCTGATGTTGCAATTAAGACTAACGGAGTTATAATTACAACAAGCATTATTACCGATAGATCTTGTCGATGACGATAATTTAGGATTTATTTCTAAAATAAATTATTATATAATAATCATTACAATTTTATATATTATAAAGTCATATCTTTAATTTTTCATTTAATTCATTTTCAATATATTGTCTAATTATTTTTTACAATAATCAACAATATTACATATAAATATGTAATCAAACTTTTTATTTACAGTTTCAGGTATTTTCATATACGCTTTTGGAAAATCTAATCAAGATCCGGAACGACAGCTTTCGAAATACCAATTAATTTTGAAAAATGATATTTTTGAAAACAAAGCTCTTTGACGTATCACTATCCGCAGTAAAAATTGTTAACAAAAATAAAAAGAAAAAAAAAGAAAAAAATCAAAGTGGAACAAAAAAGTCAAGCCTTTAAGTAAAAACAATTTGGAAAACGAAACTACAGTATTCGAAATTTGTGACTCACTTTTTGAAAGCTCGCGTTTTCGACCATCCATTTTTCCAGGAGCTTAACGTACCTCCCGGACACCAATTGCCCGGCCCAATGTATAGGATGACTGCATCAATATATAACAAAACAAAAAAAAGAAAAAGAAAAGAGTGACCCGGCGCACACCTGGTGAACGACCGGGACCGCGGAAAAACACCGAGCGTGTGTCATAAACAAAAAAACGCTGTGAAAGCGATGACTTTGTTGCCTACATACATATATCGCGTATCACTATCGAAATTCCGTTTATTTTTATGAAATTCCATTTCGAAATCGATCGACAATATTGAAACGCGTGCGTGCCTTTGTTGTGTTTTAATTGTTTTTCTTTTGTCTCACTCGCGACAAATATGCTGCCTATGAATTTATATCGCTCTTCAACTATACTTTTTTTTAATTACGTATTCCACTGCCTCGCAGTTATAAACTCATAACAATTAATTTCCCCTCGATATTCGACATGCAGTCATCCTATACCGAACCTCCCACCCGCCACCACAGGCCGGTCCATCTAACTCTGTCCCGTGCTGGCACACAGGTACCGGAGCGCATCTACGCGATGAACTCGAGCGTGCGGCTGGTGCTGATCGTGCGCGAGCCGGTGACTCGCGCGATCTCCGACTACGCGCAGCTCCGCAGCCACGCCGCCACCTCGTCCACTCCCACCAACAACAGCTACTACTCCTCCAACAACATCAACAACAACGCGGCCATCAACGCCGCTCATCCACAACGCAGCTTCGAGGAGCTGGTGATCCGTCCGGACGGCAGCATAAACGAGTCGTACCGGCCGATCGCCATCTCCATCTACCATCTGCACATGTACCGCTGGCTGGAGGTCTTCGAGCGCCGTCAGATCCTGGTCGTGAACGGCGACCAGCTGATCGACGACCCGGTGCCCCAGCTGAAGCGCATCGAGAGCTTTCTGAGGCTGGAGCCCCGCATCGGCCGGCACAACTTCTACTTCAATCGCACCAAGGGCTTCTACTGCATGCGCAACGACACCGCGGAGAAGTGCCTGCGCGAGAGCAAGGGCCGAAGGCACCCGCGCGTCAACCCGATGGTCGTCACGAAGCTACGTAAGTTCTTCAACGAGCACAATCAGCGCTTTTACGAGCTCGTCGGCGAGGATCTCGGTTGGCCCGAGGAATGAGTCTCTTTCTTCCATGGCGTACAGACAGACAGGCCGTTCTCTCTCTCAGTCTCCCTCTCTTACGAAGAGAGAAAGCTATGCTACCTACTTCATCGTTTCTTTTGCACACTGCGACGCAGCGGTTCTTCTTTCCTTTTACACGACGCGTTCTTCCTCTCTCTCTCTCTCTCTGGCGAGTGTGCGAAGAGTCGAAGTATGCACGCGCGCGAGAGCGAGAGAGAGAGAGAGGGAGCTGGTAGACTAGTTTCCTCTCGATATTTCTCGTTCTTCTACTTGTTCTTCTTACTCTTCTTCGTCTTGTTCTTCTTCTACTTCTTCTTCTGCTACTTCTTCTCGGATCACGTATAGCCCGTACGGCGCCGAGTGTGTCTTACCCCCCTCGCGGTTAAGTGCGCGCACATGTAGATGCTGCACGCGGGAAACGCGGCTGGAAGTGTATGTACAGATGTATATTCGGCTCGAGTGTTATATACGGCGCTGCTACTACTGCTGCTGATGTTACGAGTTTCAAACCGTCGTTCTCTCTCAGCTCATGCTTTTCCGTTCGAATTTCCGCCACTGGATGTTAAGTGTTAGAAGAGTTTCCTATTATACGTGCGCGCGAAGTAGACGAACCGAGAGACGCGTATAATAATATATATATTATACGCCTAGTATTATATGTACGAATAGCGGTTTCTCGATTTAAGTGGGCCGAGACAATGTTTCGAAATTTAGCGAACTTTATAACGATCATCGTATATATTTATAGCGTATATTATATCCCTATAATAGTTAAGTGTCGACGAAAACAGCCAGCAGCAGCAGTAGCAGCAGCGCCTGATTCGAGCCGCTTGCGCGGGGCGTAATTGCGCCGGTAATTAGCTGATTACAACGGGTGTAGCGACGTGTATGGGCGCGGTGTAACACACGCGCGATAACGATGTTTGGGCGCGAGAGTGAGTGAGTGTGTGTCACGGTTTGATTCGACTGTAATGCCTCGTCGAATCGCTCATAATTTCGAAGCAATTACGCGCTGCGTATACACACGATCGACACGTTATTCGAAATTATATATGCACAATAACAGACGTGCGCGTGTGCGATTCAAAAATTACGCTCTGACAGCGCGCGAGCGCGCGTATATATTTTTAATTGAAAACGACGGAATTTCAATGTAAAAGAAAAAAGAAAATGTCGAGCATAAAGCGCCGGCACGAATTAACCTTTCCAGCTGTACGCGCGCTCGTGATATATAATTATCGAAATAAACGCCCGCGCGCTGTATATAGCGAGGTAAAAAAAAGCGTCAACGGAAATTTCATCCTTCTGAAATTGACGCCGCGTCAAGCCCCTGACACACATACACTAAAGCCAGAGCGCGCAGGAGAGCTAATTCATCAGAGCTAACTGCTATACTGCTGCCTCGTTACGAAAATCCGGCTTCAAGCCGCGCCGCTCCCCGCGTAGAAAAAATTCTGTGGGCAAACTATGGGAAAAAATTTTGTGGGAAAAACGTGGCTGTAGTCCCCGGAAAATAGTGGGTAAACTCTGGCTA